>APFE031423273.1:0-18299 GCA_000404065.3 Pinus taeda
TTAATATTTAATATTTAATATATATAATATATGTTAGTATAATATTTATTATAAAATAGTATGTGAAATAATTATTATTAATATATATTGGTATTTAATGAATAGTAATATTAGTGTATTGTATAATAAAATTACTTAAAGTAATAATTAATAATTAATAATTAATTAATAAATAAATTAATAATAATAATGGATAATTCAAGTCAAGACCTAATAATTAATAATAATAATTAAAATAGTAATCATAATAATTGATAATTGATAATAATAATTGATAATTCATGTCAAGTATTTAATTTTTATAAATAAATAGCTTAAATAATTAATATATTTATTTTTATGAATAGTTTAACTAATTAATAGATTTATTAATATCTTTTAATTAATCATAATAATGATTTATAATAATAGTTAATGATAAGGTAATAAATATTATCATAATTACTAATGTAAAAATTGTAATTAAGTACTAGTTATTATTATTATTATCATAATTAAATTATTATAGAAATGCTACTAATTACTAAATATTAGAAAGGGAGAGGGAAATCTACCACTAAATGTTAGGCTTAAGATGTACTATTGACCTTAATTTCTCTGATTAGGGAAGCCAACTTCCACTAATCTCCATACCATTGTCTCTGTTTAGATTATGCGGATGTTTCATAATTTCAAGAGCTTCTCTAATCTTTCATCTATGATGATGTTCTTCCCTTGTAACAATTGAGGCACTTTCCAAACAGACATGGTGCTTTGTTTTTTAGGAGTGTTCTGTCAAGGCCGAGGTACAAGACCTTTCATTCCTAATATCAGCTCCATGTTCCTTGAGTCTTGTCTGCAGGGAGCATTAAAAATTGATATAAGCTACCTACATAATGTGTCTTCTTGGCATGAATTTGTTTGTTATGCGTAGTCCCCTTATCCAAATCTATTTTTCTAAATTTCGCTCTATCTGATGATGAAGAACAGTGACTCAAAATGTTGTCATTTGCATTTATTCTCATAGAGCCTGATCCTTCTGAGTCAGTCGAATTTTCAATGGCATTGTTCAGTTTTTCACATTTAAATAAATTGGACAATTTCTTGTACTGTCCTTTCTGAGCAATGTGTCCTTCATTAATGGCTTTCAGAGTAGCCCTGGCATCAATAATCGACCAGAGATCTTTGTTGATGTTTCTGGCTAGTTTTAGGTGTGCTGAGAATGCTAAGCATCCAAGATTATCCAAAGAAGGCCTAACCCTCTTAATTTATGCCCAAATTAGAGTAATGCTTAGTTGAAAAAATGCCTTGCTTTTAAATTTGTTATGTAGTCTATGATTAATTTGTGCAAATGGAGGAATGAGATTATTATATTAAAATTAAATTAATTAATTAAAAATAATATAAAATAATTAATTAAACTTAATTATAATAATAATTAACATAATAATAATTTATAATAATTTAAAATCAATTAATTAACTCATCAATAATTAATCAAAAATTAATATTATTGAAACAAGGCCAACATTCGTCTCATCCAAAAACCAAATTCTACTCTACTCATTACTATTTAATCCCTCAATTAAGCTCTTCTACTATCAAGCATTCAAGAAGTCATGATGATGGATGCTAGGTGGGATTTGAAACATTAATGAAAAATGTTTTTTACTGTGGATTCTCCAGTGAATAAGTCAAAATATATAAACCACAGGTGTCTTAAATCCAGAAACATCAATCATGATCGAAGGGGAAGGGCCTACGGGAAGAAGGTGAGATTGAAAGGGAGTCTATGCCATCTTGGGAGCTAGTGCGGGAATGGGAGAATGGGATAGGAGAGAAGGAGATGTCGAAGGAGTGGATAAGGTCCTATAGAGATTCTTGGAGACTATTAATTCATTAGAATTAACAACCTTCCTTATGGAAGCTTATTTGAATTATTGTTGCTTCCATAGATGTCTCGCTAGTAAACTTTTGAGGCCCAATACCCACCACCTAGATTCCTTAATTCATCAGCTTCCATGGGGGATACATTGTGTGGTATACTTTCATGAATATTTGAAATGAAGACATTCTTCATCAAAATCTACAACATGGGGATGACGCTCACGACCACATCCATCGCCTCCATTGCTTACACATCGACTCTCCTAAACCATAGTAGTAGGTGGGAGAATGAGGAGGAGGAATTTAGAATCACTGAGGGAATTGTAGCTTTTCTTTTGGAATGAAATAAGAGTATGATAGGCTGACTGATGAATCATGAAACACTTGGGTGACAAAAGAAATAAGAAATATTTAAACAGACATAATGTTTTCCATCGCCAAGTAAGTGAATGAGGCATTAACATTAAGTACAAGGATATTTTACAGAGGATATGGAGAAGTGGATTAGACATCATGAAAATTGATGGATTAGCATTCTGACTGGACATATTAAAGTTGGATGAGAGCCACTTTCCGTGTGAATGCATGGTGATGATAAATGCATTAAAGAAAACCATAAATTTCCACCCAAATTAGGGGGAATTTTATAACAACATAACATTTATAAAGAGAAAAAAATTGAATTTAAAATATTTTCTCCTTTGTTAATTTTCTTTTTCCACTCAGTAATATCAAGGAGATGTTAAATTTATTTAATACTTAATGAAATTTCATACCAAAAATTTAGAAAATATTGATGGCAAGAAGAAATTCAGTCTAAATAATAAATAGATAAAGTGAAGGATATTTCTCATTTAATTAATTTGTGCTTTCTAATTCAATGACAACATGGAGATGTATAATTCTCTCAATATTTGATATGAATTAGAATTTAAAATACACTAACAAAAAGGGAATATTGGCAAGTATGTATTTTGTATATAAAAGATGTGTAATTTTTTCCTTATTTATCTTAGAGTTGACATATGGCACGAATGTGTGTGTCTATGTGTCTATGTTTTAGTAGTATAGATATATATCCAAATTCAAACTATCTATATATTATATTGGTGAATGGAAAAAAATATTATGATTAAAACATTTTAGTGGTGCGTGGCTAAAAATGAGAGAGATATCCAGTTCTTTTTTCATTTAGTTTGGAGGTGATGCATTGAAAGAATATATATATTATAAAAGTAAGATAGCATGAAGGTTAAAGTTTACCTTGATGAGTGTGGCCAAACATGGTGGATCAATGGGGGCAGGGGCCATAGACAAGTTGCGTAGGACACCCAAAAGATTCTAGAGACATGTAAATGAGATTATTGCCTGAATGATTGTTTTTTTCAGAAGCTGATTTTTCTAGATACAGGAGTTTGGGAATGTAGTAGGGGAATGTTGACTATGAATAGACCGCTAACCTATACATGTTGATCCGAGTGGTTTCTTTAGAGTGAAAGGATAATACAAGCTAGAGGGGCTTGTGCTTTGGTCACTATGGTGTCCTAACTTGCACGATTTTTCACCTCATTGAGTTGAACGGTGGTGAACTATCCTTTGGATGGTGAGACGTGGTGCAGACAAGAGAACTACTAAATTTTCTTGATGTAGGAGTTAAATTAGGGTGGTTTTATTATCTTCCTTGTCTAGTAATAAATATGGCTCTCCCTCTAGGCCCTAAGAGTTCCTTTGTAAATGGAATTTTTGATGTGGTGGTCCTCTGTTCTTTTTGGGTTTCCTCATCTTTATGCTTTCAAGAATTTTTCATGCTCCCTGTCATGATTCATCTTTAATGGTATTTGTTGCACGTATCTATCACCAAATTTTCTTGGGTTTGAGAGATGTAGTTTGAGGTATCAGGCTCACTGCCTCTTTCCTTGGTTTCTTGGGGTACTCTACTCAAGAGGAAATATTGTAATCATGGAAGTGCTTCTTTAGTGATAATTGTGGAAGAATATGTAATTTCTTACAACATTTATCTTTTTGAGATTTGAAGTGGGATTTGATTATTAAGCTACAATATTTTAGTGGTTGAATTAAATTGTTCTTTGTTTTTTGGAATATATAGTGGAATTCTTAGATGAAGGGGGAATTTCATGTGAGGTGGGTGACCTGAAAAAGTCCTCGTTGGCCATTGTAAGGGAGTAGGAGAAGTGGAGGGTGATGGGGGTGTTGAGGCTATTTATGAGGGTGAATTGGCCAATGAACATGTTTCATCACCTAGCCATGTGGAAGCACCACCATCTTTATAATGTTTATATAGGCAATTGCAGAGTCTTCCCGCACTGCTAATGGAGCTCAGGAAATAGAGAGATGATGACTCAAATGAGATGATAACATTCATGATTGACTAAAAACATAATAAACAGAAAATCCTGGACAAGGCTAATATTGACTAATATGTGACTACATCATATTTAGGGTCAAATTAACCACCTAGAGATTCATGTTTATGGGGCCCCCGGACCCTCAAACATTTTTAATTCTTGATAGGATCTGGAACCCCATCATAAACTTTGATGGAATTTCTTTTCATATGCGTTATATGTGTGTTTTGGATGCTTTGTGCATTTGTTTTATGGACACAATGTAAATTTTGGAACTTTAGTATCACCTTTTGTAGCTTTCTCCTAGTTAATAAATTTGGTTGAATGAGGTCGGGGAGAAGCATACCTCAAAAAAATTGTTGTTGTATTTCAAAGAACTAATAGAATCTATTTGATCGAAAAAAATATGAGGGATAAATTCCCAGAATGGGTTATAACCATAGCTTTAAAAAGGTGGTTAGATTCATCTATTTCACATGTCATCTCATCATATATTTCCATGCAAAATCTTATGTTGCTCCTTATCGGAGTTACATTTCGGATGTTTTTATAAAAGTATAAATAGTTGGAGCCTTTAGTGATTAAAGAATAACAAAGTGTATTTCAATATCATTTACGAAACTCTATAGTACTTTATTTTGTCACATTTTACAATACTTTATTCGAATTTTTTAACCCTCAATGTTGCTTAGTATTTTATATGAACTTTATGGATGCTAATTTTTGTCTTGTGGTATCACTTTTTGTTACTTTAAATAATTTATGAAAATGTTCCAATTCACATCATAGAAGTAGTGATATTGGATTATTCCACAACACATAATATATTAATCTATTATAACATTTATGAGAAAAGAATTATTATATTCCATGTCTTGGTCCATTCCTCAGGAAAATAGTGTCTCACCCATAGTTTTCCAAGTGATTTATAATAATATCATTTAGATGTCCATGATAGTAACATGTCAATTGAATAAGTGATTATACTCTCCATATAAATTTGCAATTTATTTGTACCTTATTGATTATGGATATTATTCTTCTTCAATATAATAATTTATTATATGTTGGATATAGATTTACATTTACTTCTCAATTGAATAATATTTTTTTTAATATCACAAAAAAAAGATTTATTTTAATAATTATATTTGAGATCATTTTTAACCTTATCTTATTCAAAATTTAATCATAAACCAAAAAAAGGAATTTTAAATTATTACATTTATATAACATGAATTTAATTTTCTTTTTTAAACTAAATTTATGAACCAAGAAAAAACTATTTTAATAACTATTTTAATATCATATCTAATATTTTAGGTATTTTTATTGTTTTACATTTAAATCCATCATAGTCTATTAATTCCATCTCTAAATTCCTAAGTACTTTTTTTAGGCATTTAATTCTATAATTATTAATATATATTTTTCAACAATCAATGAATTTATTAGCATGTCATCTTATTGTTTTTCCTTATTTATTTTAAACATATACCATGTTTTTTTTCTATATTTTAATTATTTATTTATATTTTTTGGATTTTATTATAATTTTATACCTTTTAAAAATAAAAAGTTATTTAATTGCTACTTTTTTAAATTTATTTAAATAGGTTAAATAAAACAAATAATTATAACAAAGTCAATTGTATTTTTTCATTTTAATTACAGTAAATGCACACATATATTTAGTTAAGTTTTCAAATGAACTCAAAAAGGCATCAAGATGTGAGGTAAGGGCTAATGAGTGCTCCATATTATCACGTACAAGCCATCAAAGGTATATTCATGACCAAAAAGTGCCCTACATCACCCTTAGAAGAGGAAAAGGGCTTATGTGGAATTAACTAGCTCAAGTGTTGGCACTCGAATGTGATGTACAAGCCCTATCTTGTAATATTAAGGATGACCATCATCATCTATTAGGTGGTGATGAGCCTCATCATTAGGTAACTCTATGGACTTTCATACACCTCCAAGCTTATTTAAATAAACTCTTCTCATAATTACGTACACATTTTGATTATATTTTGCTTAATGAGACGAGTAAAAGTGAGATTTATGTCTAGTCGACTAACGTTTTGAGAGAAAATCATGGTAATTTTGGCTAATTAAGGGAAAAAAATCGAATCAGACAAGGAGGACATATTGTAGGGCATAGATCCTCCTCATTTAATCCTCACTCATTTGAATATTCCTCCATCAAATCACACTAGCTCGGGGTTGCAAATAGCTGAGTCATGAAGATCAAAAGACAGCCAAGCCAGAGATAGTGAAGGAACCAATTCATATTGATTTTGGGAGCCGAGACTCCCTAGCTTTAAGGAAGTTGATCAAGACTTCAGTTGTATAAAGGAAGAGGCCTAGAGCCTCATTAGGATTCAGACTTTTGATGTAAAACCACTAAGCATTTTCAAGTTTGAGACTTGTGGAAGACAATGTTATGTAATTTTCTGATATGATAATGATAATGTGATATCTATATATATAATATATATATATATAATATATATATATATATATAATATATATATATATATATCAAATGTTAATTATTTTTCATTTAAGTTATTACTTATCAAAAAGTTGAAAATAATTACCTTGTAAAAATGAAATAATTACAAGTAATTATTCAAACATTTTGATAAGTAATAAACTTAAATGAAAAATAATTAACATGTGAATATATATTATATATATATATATATAATATATATATATATACTTATTTTAAAAATAAATTTTGATGGCGACCAATGTTTATCATCATTTCTAGGATATCATGGACTCTGCAATTGCAAGCATTGGTTCTCCCTAGGCCGACACTGTGGATCCTCACGAGAAGGCGCAGTCAGACTAGAAGGAATCTAAAGGTCGTGGG
Organism: Pinus taeda; assembly: GCA_000404065.3. Classification (NCBI taxonomy): domain Eukaryota; kingdom Viridiplantae; phylum Streptophyta; class Pinopsida; order Pinales; family Pinaceae; genus Pinus; species Pinus taeda. The sequence goes on from APFE031423273.1 coordinate 7,117, forward strand.
GCTCTAGCATGGGACTCGAATCCACACAAGTTGTTTCAAACTGATCTCTTGCTCGCTCATCCCCAAATGATATTCAACGGCTGTTACAGAGACTGGGGTTATTTACGGAATAGCTACCTCGATGCATGGACTCCCTTGCAGAAAATGGAGACAGAGGGATGGACAGGAAAGGCAAGGGTTTTAGGAACAACAAATTATGCCACCAACACACTACAAACCAGAGCTTCACAAGAGTTATACCCTAGCTGTCGATCTGGCCACCCACAAGCTAAAAGCCAAAAATGAGGCTATATGGCCAGATCAAACTGTGCGGGAATGGATATGGGTTGCACAACCTTTTGCGCCCCTTTATTCAAAAAGGAAGGTAGGGTCTAGCACCAATGGATGGAAGCTAAGAACTACAGTGGATCTAGCCAAAGGTGACATGATCCTGAAGGGCCAAACATTCTTGCGAAAAGCAGATATTCTAGAGATAGTGATTGGGACTATGAAAACGTCCTCCACAAACTAGATCTGGAGAAACCAAGGCACAAACAGAATACAAAACACAGTGGTGCATTTAGGTTTACAGAGAAAAAGCCAAATCCAACAGATTGGGGCCTCAACAAGGTCTTTCCTCTCTGAATGGACGAAGATCTAATATAAATCTTCATCAAAATGATATGGGGTAGACACTACTACATGCAACTCAGCAAGGGGACGAGTATTCATGAGTTAAAGAAGGAAATCTAGATCCAACTTGGAACCCCAAGTAAACACCAAAATCTGATATATATAAGACAGTCTGCACGAAAACCACACACATTAGCACTATGGTATAATGAAAGATTCAACCATCATTCTTAATCTAAGGTTGCGCGGCAGATGTAATGGAGCCAGTTCAAAAAATACAAGTTCTCGTCTGTGATGCAATCAAAGGAAAGGAGAAAATACCAAACAAACTAGCACGAGCATCATAACTACCAGGCCCCTACATTGTGGAACAAAAATCAGAATCTCCAACGCTTCAAGTATCTTTGCCATAGGTAACTACTCTACACACAGACCTATATGAGAATACTGTTACCTATAGATTTAACGGTTTTTGGCCAAAATCTAATGCTCTACATCAGTGGATCTTCTCCTCATGGTCATCTAACTGTGAAATATACCTGTGCCCAAAAGGATTTTTTGTAGTTAGATTCGACACAGAACAGGAACATGATAGTATCATCAATCAGGGGCCTTGGTTCTGGAGCAATGTTGGCCTCTTCACCACCCCGTGGTTCCCTAATTTTGATGCAAATAGTATGAAAGTGTGAACAATGCCTGTTTGGGTTAGGCTTCACGACCTCCCTCTACATTTTTGGCATCACAAAGTTTTAATAGCCAATGGGAATTCCTTGGGGAAATTCCTAAAAATTGATGAAGACAGAGCTATCGAGGGAATTTTCACATTTGCTATTATATGTGTAGAAGTGGACTTGTGTCAGGGGCTACTTGATCACTTCACATTAATCTTGAATAATACTTTGTGGAAACAACTGTTGGTCTATGAGAATACAACATTTAGATGTCGAGGGTGTATGTAAATAGGGCATCTCCAATATGCCTACCCATTGCCTAGAATGGACCCCAAAGGGAATAAGAAACAACAAAAAAAGGCCAAAAGGTGGCAGCATACTGACCTGCTGGAAGAAGAGGACATGCAGACAGAACCTATAGGGAATCTTTCAGAACCTGACACACAAAAGGGACAAAAATATACACAGGAAGAGAACACCCCAAACACTCAGCTGGAGCCATACAACATAAAACAACAACAAGAAGCTCAACTAGAAGCAAGTGGCATCAAACGAACTCATGGATTAGAAGGATTAGAATCTAACAAAGAACATCCAATGAGCACATCAGAAAACTAGATAGCTATTATTGCACCCTCTCCCAACTCTGGAGGTTGGCAAAGAGTGGAGAAGAAGAAGAACCGAAAAGTATAGGCTTGCTGGAATTTATTTTTTTCTGCTTAGTAATCTTTTTTTTTTTTTTCTGGGCATTACAAGAACAACCATCTACATATGCTTCAAGCATCTACAAAATGTAATTTTTTCATATGAATAAAATTACGTCTTTATACGGGGAAAAAATATATATACTTATTTTTTATATATATTATAAAATTAAATAACATGAAGGTTAATGTTTACCTTGATGAGTGTGGCCAAACCTAGAGGATCAATGTGGCCAAGGGCCATAGACAAATTGTGTAGGACCCAAAAGATTCTACAAACATGTGAATGAGATTATTTCCTGAACGATCCTTTTTTCTAAGAATCCGATTCTTCTAGATATCAGAGTTTGGGAAGGTGGTAGGGAAATGGTTACTATGCATAGACCGCTAACCTATGCATGCTCATTCGGGTGGTTTCTTTGGTCACTATGGTGTGCTAACGTGCATGGTTTGGCACCTCAGTGAGCTGAAGGGTGGTGAACTATCCTTTGGATGGTGAGACGTGGTGAGGACAAGAGAACTACTAAATTTTCTTGCTGCAAGAGTTAAAATGGGGTGGTCTTATTCTCTTCCTTCTTTAGTAAGAAATATGGCTATGCCTCTAGGCTCTAGGAGTTCCTTTGTAAATGGAATTTTGGATGTGGTGGTCGTCTGTTCTTTTTGGGTTTCCTCATCTTTATGCTTTCAATAATTTGTCATGGTCCCTGATCTCTTTAGTGGAATTTGTTGCACGTATCTATCGCCAAATTTTCTTAGGGTTGAGAGATGTAGTTTGAGGTCCCAGGATCACTACCAATGTCCTTGGTTTCTTGGGGTACTCTATTCAAGAGGAAATATTGTAATTATGGGGGTGCTTCTTTAGTGATAATTGTGGAAGAATATGCAATTTTTCACAATTTTTATCTTGTTGAGTTTTGAAGTGGGATTTGATTACCAAGATACAACATTTGGGTGGTTGAATTAAACTAGTCTTTGTGTTCTAGATTATATAGTGGAATTGTTAGATGAAAGGGGGCATGTTGTGTGAGTTGGGTGACCACACGAAGTCCTGGTTGGCCATTGTAGGTGCATAGGAAAAGTGGAGGCTAATGGGGGTGTTGAGGCTATTTATGAGCTCGAATTGGCTCATGAACATGTTTCATCACGTAGCCATTGGAAGGACCACCATATCTAGAATGTTTGTATAGGTAGTTGTAGAGTCTTATCACACTGCTGGTGGAGCTAGGGAAATAGAGAGATGATGACTTGAATGAGGTGATAACATTCATGATTTACTGATCACATAATAAACAAGAAATTTTGGACAAGATGAATTCACTTATAACGAGCCAAATATTTACTAATAAGTGACTAGATCATATTGAGGGTCAGACTGACAACCTAGAGATTCATTTTTACGGGGCCCCTAGACCCCCAAACATTTTTAATTCTAGATAGGAACTGATACCCCCTCATAATATTTGACGAAAGTTCTTTTCATATGTATTCTATGTGGGTTTTGGATGCTTTGCGCATTTATTTTAAGGACACAATGTAAATTTTGGCACTTTGGTATCACCTTTTGTATCTTTCTCCTAGTTAATAAATTTGTTTTGAATGAGGTTAAGGGAGAAGCGTACCTCAAAAAAATTGTTGAAGTATTTCAAAGAACTAATAGAATTTATTTGATTGAAAACAAAAATATGAAGGGTAAATTTCTAGTTTGGATTATAATCATAGCTTTAAAAAGTTGGTTAGATTCATGTGTTTCACATATCATCTCATCATAGATTTCCATTCAAAATCTTATGTTTCTCCTTGTTGGAGTTACATTTCAGATGTTTTAATAAAATTATAAATAGTTGGAGCCTTTAGTGATTAAAGAATGACAAAGTGAATTTGAATATCTTTTACAACACTCTATACTACTTTATTTTGTCACATTTTTGCAATACTTTATTCAAATTTTTTTACCCTCAATGTTTCTTACTATTTTATATGAATTTTATGGCTACTAATTTTTTTCTTGTGAAATCACTTCTTGTTACTTTAAAGAATTTATGAAAATGTTCCAATTCACATCATATAAAGAGTGATATTGGATTATTCCACAACACATATAATATATTAATCTATTATAACATTTATGATAAAAAAATTATCATATTCCATGTCTTGGTCGATTCCTTGGGAAAATAGTGTCACACCCATAGTTTTCCAAGTGATTTATAACCATATCATTTATATGTTCATGATAGTACTTATTCGCAGTACATGTCAATTGAATAAGTGATTATACTCTCGATATAAATTTGCATTTTATTTATACCTTATTGATTGTGGATATTATTCTTCTTCAATATAATAATTTATTATACACTCCATATAGATTTACATTTACTTATTTGAATAATAATTTTGTTTTTAATATTGCAGAAAATATATTTATTTTAATAACTAGATTTGAGATAATTTTTAACCTTATCTTATTCAAAATTTAATTATAAACCAAAAAAATCGAATTTTAAATTTTTAAATTTATATAACATGACTTTAATTTTTTTTTAACACTAAATTTATGAAACAACAAAATACTATTTTAATATCATATCTAATATTTTAGGCTTTTTTATTGTTTTACATTTAAATCAATCATAATTTATTAATTCCATCTCTACATTCCTAAGTACTTTTTTTTGGCATTTAATTCTATAATTATTAATATGTATTTTTCAAGAATCAATGGATTTATGAGCATGTCATCTTATTGTTTTTATTTATTCTTTTAAACATATACCATGCTCTTTTCCATCTTTTTTTTTAGATTTTATTATAATTTTATAGATTTTAAATATACAATTTTATTTAATTGCAACTTTTCTATCTTTAATTTTTAAATAGTTTAAATAAAACAAATAATTATAACAAAGTCAATAGTAATTTTTCATTTTAACTACACTAACTACACAAATATATTTAGTTCAATTTTCAAATGAACTCAAAAAGGCATCAGGATGCGAGGTTAGGGCTAATGAGTGCTCCATATTATCATGTACAAGCCATCAAAGGTATCTTCATGCCAAGACATCATGACCAAAAAGTGCCCTATATCACCCTTAAAAGACGAAAATGTTTTATATAGAATTAACTAGCTCAAGTGTTGGCACTCGAATGTTATGTACAAGCCCTATATTGTAATATTAAGGATGAGCATCATCATCTATTAGGTGGTGATGAGCCTAAACATTGCGCAACTTTATGAACCTTCATACACCTCCAAGCTTATTTAAATAAACTCTTATCATAATTCCTTACATATTTTGATTATATTTTGCTTAATGAGATGCATAAAAATGAGATGTTATGTCTAGTGGACTAATGTGGATTGATTTCAGGTTTTTGAGAGAAAATCATGGCAATTTTGGCTAATTAAGGGCATAAAATCGAATGAGACAAGGAGGAGATATTATAGGAGGTAGATCCTCCTCATTTAATCCTCACAAATTTGAATATTCCTCCATTAAATCACATTAGCTCATTGTTGCAAGCATCTGAGTCATGAAGATCAAAAGGCAGTCGAGCTAGCAATAGTTAAAGAACTAGTTCATCTTGAGTTTAGGAGTCGAGCCTCCCTAGATCTAAGGAAGTCATTAAATACTTCAATTGTATAAATAAAGAAGCCTAGAGCCTCATTAGGATTCATATTTTTGACGTAAAAGAACTAGGCATTTTCGATTTCAAGAATTGTGGAAGACATTGTTATGTAATTTTCTGATATGATAATGAGAATGAGCATTTCGTTGATCGAACAATGAGTTGTCTCATAGGACTGAAGCTCTTGGACCAGGGCCCAACAATAGTAGAAAAGGATCCTCTTCTTGTATTTGTATGCGTAATTGATTTCATAGATTAATGTTTGAATTGTTTTTAACATTATTTCATTGCAAATAGTTCTGGATTTGATTAGTTTGCTTCAATTTGTGCACTGATTTTCCAGTAGATTAGGAAGATAAAGGAATATAAAAAATATTATAGTGGGTAGCTTTGGCCTCACTCCTCCCTTCAAGGACCATGGTTTGAGGAGAGAACTCTTATGCAGCCCCAAAAAGACATAATTTTGATTTCTTCAGGAATTTCGGGTTTTCTCCTATTTAGGCTAACATTTTACCAGTTTTCAAGAATAGGATTTAACTGTCATTTCTGATATCTTCAGCCTTGCATGAGATCTCATAAATGTTTCACATTATTCCGCAAGTTTTTCCATGCATGAAGTAGGCAACAAGATAATGAATTTATGTTTTCTTAGTTGACTGAAAATATTTCTTGTTTGACAAGATTCATGGGTAAATGTTAGTGATTGATGCAGTGTAGGAGTTTCAATAGTGCAGAGAGATATCATGACCATAAACCTCATCCTAACCTCATCCATCCATGATTATCACTTTTTCCACTAATCCCTCACCAAATTCATCATTTCATAAGAACACTTCTCCAAGTTTGTTGAGCAAATCCAACCATCTCACTAACTCTATTTTGAGCTATGAAGGAGTCCTAGCCACTCCCTTGCCTCATTTGTCCCATCATTCACCTTTTGTAAGCCCTACACCACCTTCCAAATTCCTCCTCTTGCTTTCAGCCAGATCCTATAAGAATATAGGGGATCATGTAGAAGCATTAGGAAATCATGTAGGAGGCATTAGAATATCCTATAGGACGACCTGTAGTGGGCTATTTGGAGGCTGAATTGTGGAAAAAGCACCTAGGAAGATAGGAGAAGACCCCTATTTGCCTCCCAAGCCATCTGACCATTCACCATCATCCTTAATCCACCCGCCACATCACTAAGAGCATTTAGCATTCATATTTTCACACAAAAAAGACAAAAAGGAAAAAAGAATTATTGTGTTCATTTACATGCACAGTGGTAGAATGTTTGGTTATTTTAGATTGCATGCCTAGGACAATAGGATTGTACACATGTCAACTTAGCCATCTTTTGACGAAACACCTCTTAGAAATAGTTATATGAATGGTGTGTTTAAGCATTTGATCTCATTTTTTCCTTACTACAGTAGACAAGATTTCGGTTAAAGTAAAATTCCCCTTTCCTCATTGGCATTCAAGATTCTTCCGAATCAATAGAAGGCTGGTTTGAAAGACCATAGTGGTCTATCATCAGCTTAGCAGTGGAAAAGAGTAGACCCATCAGCTCTGCTTGTGTATACAACATTGTCACCTCCAATTTTGTACAAACCCTATGTTGATAAAGTGAAGTTGGTAGACCGAGGAGTTGCAGCATTGTTGTTGCAATACTGGTGCTCATCATCTTTTGGTGCCATTTCTGGGGAGGTGTCTGAGTAAGATGTGATTTTTTCTTTCTTACTTCCATTTCTTATCTCTGACATTCTGTCATTAGCGCCATTTCTACAAAATTAATTGTAAGTTAGTTTGCTTTCTTTTCCATTCTGTAAGTGAGATTTCTTTCAAGGAGTTAATTTCCATTCAGTTTGTGATTTAAACTCTGTAATTAGTCCCAAATATTGAAAAAAACACAAAACTAAGAAAAATCACTTCTTTCATTCCTCGTAGGAAGGGGGATAACTTAGGGAAATTTCTACCAAATACCCCCACCACTTCAAACATCCAACCTTACCTCTTCTTCGGTAGCTGTGGATTGGAGTACCCCTTAGGCAAACAACCAGAGATTTTGGAAGAGCCTATAGGAGGAGAAGAAGAAGGAGAACCCATTCCAACTGATCTAATGGCTGAAAATAGAAATGACAGAGGAGATAGAGAAAGAATTGAGGGTGCCTTTCCCATCAGAGAAACTAATGGGGATACCAAGATAAAAAGCATAAGCCCCTGTCCTCTTCCTCATTTTCATGGCTTGACCTCAGAAGATCAAAATAATTTCTTTGTGTTTGTTTTCGTATGCAGAAATTATGATTACACCACTAATGAGTAGAATTTGAAACTATTCCCATCCACTCTCAAGGATGCAGCTTTACGCTAGTTCATGGGTTTACCTGGGGATAACATCACAACCTGGGCTCAGATGCAACAAGCCTTCAATAATAAGTGTCAAGACTACTACACGTCCAAAGACACTAAAGAGGAAATTTTTAGGATGACCTTAGGGCCTGATGAATCCCTAAAGGATTATGAAGAAATATTCCAGTTTAGTTACAAAAGGGTCAGGTGCACAATTGATCCGGAGCCACTGAAGCTAGTCCTACTCCGAGGGGGAAGGGAATTTCTTCTAGATACTCTAAACCTACTAGCGGGAGGGAACATCTACCAACTACCCTATGAAGATATCAAGACTATCTTTAGGAATCATTTTAGGGAGGCTAGGAAAAAGGGTAGGGGTGGTCAACCAATGCGTAACCCACCCTCTTCCAACACATCCATAAAAGGTGAAATTGGAAATATACTAGAAGATTTCAAGAGTGAAATGCTTCAAACCCTTGCCCTACAAATGGACATTATGCACATCAAGTGAAGGAAGGAGGAAGCATAAAGAGCATTAACCATATTCTACCCTAGATGCACAAATAGGCACCCTAGGAATGAATGCCCATTAAACCTAATCAAAACCTACTCGGTCTATGAAGAAAACCACTCCACAAACAAGTTCCCTTATCTATCTAGACTAAAAGTTGTGTATCAGGGAACTAAAGGGGTGAATGAACAACTCTTCTACATAAATCAAAGGATACCTCATGGGCCTCGGCCATACTTGCAGGGCATGCAAGGATAATCCCATGCATATTACAAACCTAACAAGAACACATCCATTCCCAGCTGACCAACCAACCATTTTAGCCATATACTTTTCCACATACTGAGTGGAATGCACCTCCCGAGGGGTGGAGGCCCCCTTACAATAATTCCCCAGGTTTATTTCCTTCACCTCCTACTCAACCAAAACCTTTGCACCCTACTCCACCTAAACAACCTTAGATTCCTACCCAGCCAAATCTGAATCCAAATAATAGATAGGCACAACAATTTTACAGTGGAGAGACATCTTATCATACTTATCGTGTGGAGATTCAGGAACTCAACCTAAGAGCTGGGGGAATACTCCCGAACAACTAGTCTCCACCGCCACCTAGGGAGGGTGAGGAGGAAAGAAAGGAAAGCATGCCTAGAGTGAATCCACCACCCTCTCTTGAGAGATTAGCTCATCCAGTAAAACCTAGCCGAGAAGAGAATGAATTTCTTGGTGAATTGAAAAATTTATGTGTCAAAATTCCACTTCTCCAAGCCATCAAGGATGTACCTATTTACAACAAGTTGATTAAAGAGAAGTGTGTCAAACATCCAGGGGGGCAAGAAAGAGACACCCCTAACATTAATGTCATTGGATAACTGTCTCACTTAATGTTGTGTAGGTAATTTTCCCAAAGTATTTGGACCATGGAAGCCCTGTAGTAGATGCGCACATCAATGGCACCATTGTCCCACACACTTTGATTGATGTTGGGGCTACCATAAATGTAATGACTAAGGACACCATGCTCAAGCTCAATCTCTGGGGTTCATTAAAAAGACACAATAGACTTGCAACTTGCAGACCGTTCCACAATAACCCCTGAGGGGATTGTTGAGGATATGATGATCTCCATTGACTCTTGGGAGTACCTTGCAAACTTCCTAATCCTCCATCCTAAGGCCAAGCTTACTGGTTATGCTCGAATACTTTGGAGGCCTCGATTAGCCACTATTGATGCCTACGTCAATTGCAGGGTTGGAAATATGAGTATAAAAAATTGGGCATTTATCCAAGTAGTTAGTCTTGTAACCTCCTGCTCAACCATCTCTAGAACATGACTTACCTTTATGGCTAGAAGAGGAGGAAAAAGGTGAAATCTACTGAGCCCAGCTCTATACCTTAGAAACAACCATGGGAGGAGGACAACCAGATGAAGATGGTTTGATTGAACACATACTCTAAAGTGCAACTCCTAACACCTTGTCGTTAGAGGAAGTAGTAAAGGAAACCAAGAGTAACCATCAGATTAAACTATTCTTAGCTGATTCAAACTGTGCCCGTGTCAAAACAATAGAATTCGGCCCTAAAAGAACATTGAAAATCAACCCCTCGTTTTGTACACCAAGAAGAAAGGTTGTGTAACATGCTAAGGGAACATTTGGATGCCTGTGCTTGGAGTTACAAGGAAATGAATGGAGTGCACCCCTCGGTGTATATTAACTAGATTTATATCATAGAAGCCTGAAAACTAGTCAAACAAATTGAAAGGAGAAAGCATCCATCTCTGCAGGATATAGTCAAAGAAGAACTACAAAAGCTGCCAGATGTAGGATTCATTTAAACTTTCTCAGACAATGAGTGGGTTTCTCCTTTGATATTGGCTCCAAAGAAAAATGGGAAGTGGAGGAATTGTGTCGATTACAGAGAGTTAGACAAAGAAACAAACAAGGACCATTTCCCTCTTCCTTTAATTAGCCAAGTGCTAGATGGCTTGGAAAGGAAATTTTTTCTCTTTCCTAGATGGCTTTAGTGGGCACAATAAAATCCATATTAGCCCAGAGGACTAGGATAAAACCACCTACACCTGTCCTTGGGTATTTTCACTTATAGTGTCCTTCCTTTTGGTCTATGCAATGCCCCTGCCACTTTCTAGAGGGCAGTCTTCAATATCTTTGTTAAGCTAGTCCATGATGCATTATAAATTTATATGGATGATTTTACACCCTATGGGTGTGAATTCCAGGAGGCTCTGTCTAGCTTGGGCAAGGTGCTCAACAAATCCATTGAAATGAACCTGTCCCTTAGTCTGGAAACATGTGAGTTCTTAATGATGCTAGGGATTGTTCTAAGTCATTCAATATCCCATAAAGGACTGCAAGTGGACCCAAATGAGATAGCCATCATCCAAAGGGTCCCACGTCTACAAAAATAGAGGGATGTCAAAAGTTTTCTAGGTTTAGCTGGATACTATTGGAGATTTATAAAAGATGTCGGCAAGTTAGCTTCTCCTTTAGTTGGGTTACTGGCCAAATACTTGGAATTTTTATGGTCAAAATGTTATGAAACTAGCTCAAAAAAGGATAGAAAAGATAGATAAACACCTTATAATTTAGCATATTTGAGGGGGCAACCTCCTTTACATTATACAAATGAACAATTCTTCAGCGATACAAATGACAAGACCTATTTTCTATATATAAGAGTCTAAGGGGTCATAAT
>APFE031423278.1:10483-45993 GCA_000404065.3 Pinus taeda
GAATTCTTGGGTGTAGTCTTGGACATTCTGACCCTTAAGTTGTCTGAAATTTTTCCAGTTCATAATGGCTTTCTCCATGTGAGCAAGAGGATAAAATTGTTTTTTAATGGCTAACAGAAAGTCAGTCCATGTTAAGGTAACCTTACAAAATTTCTTCATCTCCTCTTTGGTCTTGGCCTCCTACCAGACCAATGTTGCTCCATCCATTCTCAAAGAATCCAACTGAATCTTTGTGGCATCATCATGCATATTTTGGATCCTCAAGTAAACTTCCAACTGCCTAATCCAGTTGTCAAGCTTTTCTACATTCACTTCACCATTAAACATAGGTAATTCGAATTTTACATCAAGATTCAAAAAAGGACTTTTTCTAGAGGATCTATGTTTATGCACAGAAGAAGAAGACGAGGATAAAGAGGAAGGAGGTGATGATGGGGGTGGTAGATCACCATTACCTCCATGTCCTTTCTTGGAATGATCATCATCCTTCTTACCTCCTGAAGAACCCTCTCCTTCATGGGGATGTTTGGACCCTTCTCCAGCCAATTTCTCATTTCTTTCTTGGTACAATATCCTTACCATTTCAGTGAAGTCCAAAAAAGCCTTTCTGAAGACTCTTCCTTCTTCTCTTGGATCCGTGTCTGCAGGAATTTCTCCTTCATGTTCAGACATTCTTGAAGCTTCTACTGAGACTCTTGAGGGTGAAATTGAAGGCGAAGGTGATGGCTCTCTGGCCTTGCTTGACTGAGGATTCTCCCGTTCTCTAGTCAACTGTCCTTCCCCTCTTTTAAGTTTCAACCTGGTAAGCATCAATACTTGCAAGACAGTTAGAAGATCTTTGCACAAAACAATCAAAAGACAACTACACCAGAGATTGACTGAAAGAGCATTTATCTACTTTGCAATTGTATAACAAGAACATTTCGAAGGTTTCCTGGCTCGTTTCAGGCTCTGTCTATAGCTTATTTGACTACTTTTGATACAAAGAAGCAACAACATAGCTCTGATACCAACTTGATCTGAATTTGAAACTACTTGTAAAAGGTTTGCAAGGTATTCAATTCAGTATTAAACATGTTTAAAACATTCCCATGTCTTGCAGTAAAGAAACAAATGAATTTTTCAGCTGTTCATGATCCATTCAAGCATAGAAGAAATATTTCCTTTGACTATTTAACACATAAAAACGAATTTGTTCTACAAAATAAATCAACCACAGATGCAAAAGAAGTTGATGAAGCAGTTCACCCCTCCTGGGCTACGTCTGCTGGGTCCAAGGCTCCCAAATGGGTCAGCCCTTGTTTTGATTAAATGCTAAAAATGAAATTACAGCTGAATAGAAGTCTCTACAGGTGAAATGGACTATAAATTCGGATTCAGAACACATGAATCCTTCAAGATTGATTGCTGGTTCACCTCCAATGGATACCTGCAACCTGAAACAGTTCTCTCAATATTGGGCCCTAGTGGCTCCTAGAACTTTCACGGCTCCAAAACCTGTGCAAATGACCTCTAATGGCTGAAATACCTCTTCCAATGGCTTCAGAACGTCAAAAATACCCCAAAACAAAAATAAATAAATAAAATTCGTCCAAAATCGCCTTTCCTAGCCAAATTTATGGCCATTTAATGAAAACTGCCAGTTTCCCCTAAAAGGACTCCAGCGAACTTTAGTGGAGCTCTGCCAATTATGGCAGGACCGCCAAATTTGGCGCTCCGCCAAAAATTCCGCCAACCATAACTGCAGTTAACTGCCCAAAAAATGTTGCATGTGACCATGTGGAGGTTTTCATCGGATTTTGTGCCCGGCGGTTTGGGTTTGGCCCTTGGTTCTTGGGCACGGTCGTATGGAGGCGGGGCTGGCCCTTAGGGGCTAGCCCCCTTCTTTCCCGCCCATAGCATCATTCAAACGTTAAATAGCAAATATTCCCGCTAGTTTTCAAACTTGGAGGCTGTGGCGCGTTGGTAAAGCTTGGGCTTTGTTACATAGAAGTCGTGGGTTCAAACCACGAATGACCCAACCATAACTTCTATAACGTATGTGCCTTATGATGTCACCCTAGGCCACGTGGAGGCCTTCGAGCCTGCCACGTGGCAACTTTTGATTCGCTGTTCAGATGGAATATTCTTTGGAATATTTTCAAGAATATTCTACGGAATATTCTTTTCTTAATTTTTTTTTTAAATTCACAAATTAAGGGTCATTGGGCAATTTTGTTTTTGCCATAACTTTCACATACGGCGACCATTTTTCGAACCGTTTGCGGCGCTGGAATCGGGAGGACGAGCTCTATCCATTAATTCAGGTTCGAGCCAATTTTGAGCACTTTCATTTTTGAGCATTTTTCGACACTTGGGACATGAGCCCCTGATCAATCATTGGATCATGGTTAGTGGGAAAGGAAGACCCGTGAGATAGAGAGACACAACATGCAGGTGACCCAAGATGATCACACTTAAGAGATATGAAATATTTCTTGTTATTAGTGATAATGTAAGAAAGGTTGAGGAAAGGGTCCACATGGGATGCCACTACAACCCTAGAATTTTGAGGAAAAACAAGGGTCATGTGGATATCTTTTGTCATCAATGTCATAGATAGGGTCCTTGTTGAAATTGACCTCCCACTTCCCTTCTTGAATAAGTGAGTAATCGTTGATATCAATGTTTGAAGGGGTTATGGGATCACCTTCTCCAAGGTCTTCAAAGGGTAGATCATCAAAGATAGTATCCTTAGAAAAGGTAGGGTTAACCTTAACTTCACTCTCTACAAACTCACCCCCTCTCACATGTGATTTTGAAATTATCGTCATCCCTATTTTCATCATGTGGACCCAGGATGACCCTCTTTCTCGCTAATCATCTAGATTTCCAAGGTGGTGATGATGCTCAATGAAACTTCCTCTTGAATGTTTAATGCAGGGCACACTGAAAAATGTCTAAGAAAGCTTTCAAAGAACTCCTCAATAGATGAGATTCTCTTAGATTCGTGATTATGCAACCATGAGTTATGGCCACAGAGAGAGCTCACGAACAATAGCATATGGACATCCTGATGGACCATATTCTCTTTGAAGTATGTGAAATAAATCTTTCTACATGATTAATTGCGGAGAGTGGATCACCATCAAACACGAGCACCCCACATACCATCCTTCCTGTAACATGATTAGGGTGCCCAGGTATGCTCGTGATGTCCAAAGCGGGAAAATCGTCAAAGAAAAACATCCTATTGAGATATGCATGTAAGTTATGTAGGAGTCGCCAGGGTGAATTTAAAGATGTCTAGAGAAATGCTTGCCTCACCCTACAAGCATTGACTTCAAATTTCAATGAAGAACTAGGGCTTCGTTCTTCCAATGGAGTCGCCAATAAAAATGGCACACGTCTCGTGCCCCAGACAACGACGCCAAAATGTTACCTATAGAGAAACTACTAGGTCAAGGGGAAATAATGGAACGATAGCCCAATTTCACCTCAGCTAAGGCTCCCTGCTCTTTATAGACTTTCATCGATGGGAGGAGACCTGATTAAAGAGGAATTGCAATGATTAATGGATCAATCATTGAATAAGGAGTGATTCATAAAGCCTATTCACAAGAGAGACTCAATTAAATAGCTTACTTGCTTGAGAAGCAAGGTGATAGGCTCTCTAAGAATGGCTATGAGGATACCTTGGCCTAGGGTTGGAGGATATGCCTTGGCAAGGGAGTCCCTAGACTCAATGTCACAGGGTTCATCAAACCCAAACCTTGATATTTGGAATTTGGCAAACCTCTAAAAGTATATTAAGGTTTGTTCAAATTCGTGCAAGTTCAGCTAGTTTTTCATGCAGTTTCTCGATTCAATTGTGTGGTTTTGGCTTATTTTTTCCGGTTAAATTCGTGTAAGGTTTGGATTAGCCACAACGGGCTACATAAGACTACCTGGGATGTGTCGTGCAGATTCACTTTGAAATACACAAGTTTTAAACTTGTGACATGGTCCAGTCATGCATGTTTGCATTACCCATGGGCCAACATGCTTAGATGTGTCATGTAGCTTTGCTTGATATACACGCATATTTAACTCACGATTTAGTAGACTAGCAGGCCCTCAGGTAAATCGTAAATAGATTAGTTCAATGTGAGACATACATGCTAATTCTTTCCGCCCACTCTTTAGACTTTTCTCCCACCGTTTGAGTGACATTATCATTCCTTCAAAACCATTTTAACCAAAGATATCGATGAATGGATAGGGGCTCTGAAAGAAATTCAAGGGCCTATTCTAATGGGATTTCCCACCTGGTAATTACCTGGATCCCCCATCCGATAATTACCTGGATCCCATACCCTTCCCAAATCCTGATTCATATAAAGCGAAATGAAAGTTTCAAAATTCAATTCGTGCATTACCCGTCTAAAATCGTAGATAGGTTATGGGTCAGCAAGAGAATGGTTAAATTATCATATATAAATAATAAAGTAATATATTTTTAATTATAAGAATTAATGTTAACGTTATTTTTAATTTTATTAATCTTATATATATTATAAATTAATAAATCTTATATATTATAAATTAATATAACTTTCATTTATAAAAAACATAATATATATATATATAAAAGAATTGAAGTTAATATTATTTAAATTTTATTAACCTTACATATATATTATCAATTAATACAACTTCCATGGTAAAAAAATCATAAATAAACTAATATAATATTAAATTTATATATATATATATATATGGACGAACTTAATGGTGAACTTTATTCGAACCTAATAGATGAATTTGAAATCGAATCGAACTTTATCATTGTCGAATACGAACCCGAACCACATGGCATACCTTAGACTTAAGGATCCTTATGGAGAAATGGATTCTATGTAATCCTTGTGGAATTTGAGTTATAAAGTGGTGGGACCACAAAGAACCCGGGTGGACCCAAACTAGGTCAAGGGTATGGAGTTGATCAACCAAAGGGGGGCTTGATGTAATTAGTGAAGAGAATAGGATCAAAGGACTAATTTGTGAAAAATTCACCACTAAAATTCTATTGCAGCACTTGGAATTAATTCTTGTAACTGTTAATTAATTTAGCAGTTTATTGCTACGACAACAATGAATTAATCACACTGCAATCTTCACAAATAAAATACCGTGGAAATAAAAGCATTGGAAACTGAGAAAATACTGCACACACAATAAAATTGACACTGTTATTTTTGGACAATTATCCCCAAAAAAAAAAAAAAAAAAAAAAAAAAAAAAAAAAAAAAAAAAAAAACCAATGTGGGGAAACTGTTGCAGCAGTGAGGATTTTTATTATTATGCAACAGTGAAATTTTGAGTACAATCTATGGATACCCAACTGGAAATCCAAACAAAAAGAAAATCTGGGCAAAATTATTTGAGGGAATTACCCTTCTTCCACAAGCCATCCCGACAAAACTTCTCTTTAGATTCTCGTCCTCCTAGACCCTCTGCGTCGGCCTCTACATAGACCCTCTGACGTATAGCCTCTAAACTACCTCTGATGAAGTCATTCCCCTCTCTCTGTTCGGGAAATCGCTTCTCTGGCACTCTAGAACCTCTGTCCGACCTCTAGAACTGAAAATGAGTTTCTCTCCAGCTAAATCAAATTGCTTCATTGAAGCAACTGCGCAGTCCTCTGCACTGCCTTACTAGGAATAATTAAGCCCCTTGTTACTGCCTCTCCGGGTCTGGAAAACTTCCTCCAGACCACTGTCTTTGTTTCGATCTTTGGCTCTCCAGCAACTGTTGCTTCTCTCTCGAAATTGATCTGCCAAGGAAATCAAATTGTTGGTGTGTCTTCTCTAAGTGCCCATCGCCTCCCTCTTATAATCCACTATTGGAGCACCAACAACCAAGATTAAAAATTAATCAATGGCTAGGATCATCTTGGAGTTGATTTGTGTGAGTTTCTATATGATTCGAATCTTGAATTAATTAATTATGATAAATTAACCATATTCCCTAAGTTTAGACTTAGAAAATATATAAAAATTGGTTAATAATCTAATTAAGTCATTTCTAGGTGGAATTTCCATAAATGATTTCAGAGTTTTTGATATGTCATGTATTCTAGCCTCTCCACCAAACTTTACGGCTAGAACATATCTGATGCCATAGAAACTAATACTTCATCTTAGCGAGGACTATGTTCTCTCTCTACATCATGACTTAGTGAGCTTGGTGTCCAACATCGACCAAAGACTGGACCAAAATGTACTAAGGAACCTGTTGTCCCGATTTGAGATGATAGACTGTGGGATTCCAAAGTGTACCCACACTCATTCGATAGACTGTGATATTCTTCTTGCAGGCTACCATAATGGCCATCTTCGAGAATCTGTCGACGACCACAAAAACACAGTCGTTGCTATGCTTAGTAGAAGGAAGGTCGGACATGTAATCCATGGAGATGGATTCCTAAGGTCAACTAGGGGTAGGAAGCGGAGTATAGAGGCCTTGCATCTTGATGTTTGGTTTGGAAATGGCGCAGGCAGTGCAATATTTGATGTAATTCCTGACATCCTGTCGAAGATTCGGCCAATAGAAATACTTATGAAGTACTACCATCGTTTTTTCAACCCCGAAATGCCCAGCGGCCTGACTGTAGTGCACTTCCCAAATCATCTTGGCACGCTCGCTTGAAGGAACACAAAGGTGTCCCAAGTGGCATAACAGGGAATCCAGGAGGTGAAAAATTGGAACTTGTTGACCCTCCAAGAGCGTCTGGTATATGTGGCCTAATTTTGGGTCGTTTTTGTAGAGAAGTGGCCAATCAAAAGTCATGTGCCCACAAGAGTTGAGCATGGTGGTTAACGCCATGATCGGTGGTAGGTTGAGGCAGTCTACAACATTATTGGTGTTGCCCCTCTTATACTTGATATTCAAATGGAACTGTTGCAGGTATGTGGACCACTTCTAATGGCGATCATTCTGCAACTTCCCTTTCATCTGTACGAACTGCAAGGGTTGTTGGTCTGTGTGGATGATCGTTTCCTTACCCAAAATGTAATGCTTCCATTGTCGGCAAGCCTGCACAATGGAATACATCTCTTTGTCATAAGTGGGATACTTTCGGACTGTGTCTGAAAGTCTCTCATTGCGATATTCCACTGGATGCCCCTGTTGAGTAAGGACTTCCCCAATAGGATAGTCAGAGGCATCTATCTCGATCTCAAATGGTTGTTGCATGTCAAGTAATGTGAGCACTAGTGCATAGCAGAGGCGATGTTTGAACTCTACGAATACCTTTTGTTGGGATTCAGACCAAAATAATTTTGCTTTCGCTCCTCCCTTGGTGACTTGACTCAAGGGCCAAGTGATATGAGAGAATTCCAACATGAACCTGCGGTAGAAATTGGCAAGAACCAAAAAGAAACAGAGCTCTTTCAGAGTGGTTGGGGCTTGCCAATCCCAAATGACTTGGATCTTGGTTGGATCCACATGCACCCCATGTTCATCAATAATTTATCTCAGATACTGAACTTGGGTCATGCAAAAAGTGCATTTCTCCAAATTGGCACAAAGCTTTTGTTGTCACAATGTTTGGAGACCCTGCCAGATGTGGTGGAGGTGCTATTCCTAACTATGGTTGAAGATCAGGATGTCATCCAAGTATACCACTACAAATGAGTTGGTGAATGGCCACAAGATATCATCCATAAGCCTCATGAAGGTTGCAGGAGCATTCGTTAACCCGAAAGGAATAACCAACCATTCGAAAAGGCCCTCCTTGGCTTTGAAGGCAGTCTTCCACACATCGGAGGGTTCGATTGGTAACTGGTGATATCCAGACTTCAAGTCATTCTTGCTGAAATATATTTCCCCCTTGAGTTGGTCCAGAAGGTCATCAATCCGTGGGATTGGGTACCTATTCAGGACAGTGATCTTATTCAGCACTCAATAGTCAATATTGAGTCTCCAAGTCCCACCCTTATTCTGTACCAACATGATCAGGCTCCCATAGGGTGATGAACTCCCGGATGTGACCTTTCTACAGCAGCTCCTTAATTTGTCTCTTGATTTCGTCATTCTCCTGAACGAAGTGCCGATAGATTGGTCCATTGGGAAATGGCGCACCTAGGGTCAAATCGATGGAGTGCTTAACCTGATAGCATAGAGGAGCCCCTGCGAGGGAGGTGAATATGTCCTCTTATTCCTCCACGACCTTGTCCATCTATTGTTGTCATGTGGAGGAACCCTTTCTGGAGGTCGTGGCCATCGTCTTCTTCTTTCCCTGAGGGCGTATCATCAGGAAAACAAAGTTCTCGGTTTTGGAAATGAGCTTACTACATTGTCTTGTAATAACCAAAGAGATGGCGGTAGGCGGTGCTACCTCTGGTATCCTGTACAACTTATTTTCCAAAGTAACAATAATAGTGTGAGGCCTTGACTCATACACAGCATGTCGTTTCCACAAGTATGGTTGGCCTAATAATACATCACAAACATCAAGGGGAGCAACGTCACATAATACCTCATCCGTGAAGAGCTTGATGTTGTATGGAAGACAACACCGCTAGCTCATGCAAAGATACCATCCTTGGTGGAGCCACCCGATCGTGTACGGTTGTGGGTGTGCTTTAGTCTGTAAGCCCAGCTGCTTCATGACCTCTGCCGAAATAAGGTTCTTTTGGCTCCCACTGTCGACAATGAACTGTAGTGGGGAACCCTTTACCCACATCTTGGAGTGGAAGAGGCGCTCTTCCTCCTCTGGATCTCCGGGTTCCTCCTTCTGGATCTTCGGGTTCCTCCTTTTAGATCTTCGTGGTGGCAATGGTGGTGTTGGGCTCTGCATCGATAATCTACTTTCCTTTGTCATTCCCTTGTCGGGTTTTGACTCTAAGTCCGAACATGCATCTGATTCCAAAGCCTTCAGCTCAGCCACCAGTGATTGCTTGGCCCAACACTCACTTCTGTTGTGAGTGGAGCTCTTATGGAACTCACACCACTTTCACGTGTCCTTCTTCGGCTTCGCGGTAGTTTCCTTTTCTTGCGGATTTGACGAGTTGTCTAGGGCCACCCAACCTTGGTTTTGTCCTTTGTTTTGCGATTTGGGGGCACCTTTCCCTTGCTTCGGATTCATAGATCCAAAGTCTCACATCTTCTATTTAAACTTCTTCTCATTCTTGATGGTGTATCAGTACGTCGTGCTGAGCAAGGAGATGTCCAGGAACTCCATCTCGTCATGAATGTACCTGTGTAGCTAGCTATAATACTTGAGTACCAAATGTTTCTCATAATCCTTGATACCCAACATCGTGCGAAGGGTATTAAAAACATTAGTAAGCTCTAGCACATCTTGGTCCCTTCCCTGCCACAGCGTTGTCCACTTTATGTATTTATTCTCATAGCTCCCAACAGGGTAGTACTACTCCTTGATGGCATCCCGGAATGAATTCCAAGTGGGTGCAGTTAAAAACAGTGAGACTGTACTTTCATCCTTCTGCTCACAGCAGGTTTCCCACTAGTCCTTGATGTGGGGAGTGGCTTTAAGAAGAGCAAAATTAATGTTTTCTCGGCTGGAAAATCATAAACAGAAAAATATCCTTCTAGCAGATTTAACCATTTATCTACGACGTCTGCATCTATTTGGCCCTCAAATATGGGAATGTCAAAGTTTACTTGTACCAAAGAAGGAGTGAAGCCTCCAAAGTGGTTGTTTGATGTGGATGCACCGCTAGTGGGAAACCGTTGAAGGATCTAGGCAAAGTTATCCATCATCGCATTCATTTGTTTCTCGAGTGCCTTCTTAAGCAATATTTTGATAGGATCTCCTGCCCCTTCGTCTTTATTTTCTTCCCCCATGGGCGGTTGTCGAGGTTTGCGAGGCTGATCTTGCAAAGGTTCAACCAAATCAATCCCTAACTCCTTATATCCTGACCTCGTTGAGGACATGCAAAGAAAAACAGAGAAAGAGTAGACAACTTTAATACCATTGATCTAGATTTAAAAAAGAATGCAACAAATTACAGATATAACCATAAATACAAAGATGCAGTAGAAATAACACTTCATTTCATTAATATCAAATACTGAAATATGCTTACAAACAAAATGGAAATAAGACTAGCTTGGGTGATGGTAGCTTATCTTTGAGAAGAGATGTGGCGGCTACATGCCTCTGAACTGTGTTACAATGAGGCTCGAAGGCCTATTTATTGTTGCGAAACAATATAAAATTCTAAACATCCAAAAACCTAACCCTAGGAGATGAAGCGCCAAACTATGGGCCTCGTTTGGGTAAATTGGTACATAAACTTTCCGGGGTAGTAACTTTGGTATATGATCTCTGTTTGACGCGCACAATACCTCTTTAGAAAGATCTATCCAAGGACTACAACTTTTGAATGACCAACATGGGTTGTAAACATAAACTCATGTTGGTCCCATTTTTCCCAAAAAAATGATGTTTAGGGCCTCAAAACAACTTCGGAAGTTCAAGACACAAAAAACAATCAAATATAGTCATTTTGGGTCAATTATAGCCGTTTACCCTGTCCAGTCTAATATAGTCGTTTTTCAGTAAAACCTAGCCATTGGAAAGTCTGCTCTCCTTATTTAAGATGTAGCCATGATCTGATTCTTCAGCTTGTCCTAACGATGAACCACACTTGTTGGTTCGAAACACGTCGACAAATGTACTATCATGTGATTTACGCCGAAATATTTTTTCTCATAAATAGTAAATTGTGCTACAAATAAGGAAACTGGAAAAAAAATAAAAATAAATAAAAATAAAAATAAAAAATGGTGGGGTTCCAAGTGGAATAGGCGGTGGCCACCAATATCCACCCAGATCATTCCTCCCCCCCTTAGGAAGCAATAGTCCCCATTGCGTTGAGTTCCTCCATGAGATGAGGAAACTTCCGTTGAACTTGGTCCCTCATGAGCCACTTGCCCTAGTGTAGGAGTTGGTCAGCTTTGACAACTCGATACAGCTGGATCTTCTGTTGGCGAGTGTTCTTGATCTACGTGTCCATGATCTGATCAATTGCAACTTGTTCCATGCAGTCTGGATTTAACTCTGTTGGTGTGAGTTGTTCTGCAATGTCTGATGTGTCCAGTAATGGTGTAAAGTATGGTTGAAGGCGATCCACATTGAATATTGGGTGCAGGCCAAGGAATGGGGGAATGTTGAGCTCAAATGCATTGTCTTCCACAACCTTGGTAATGGTGTAAGGACCATATCAGAGCAGTTTGATTTTCCCAATCCCACATGAAAAGGGTTGTGGCCAATCGAGTTGTGGAGAGCCTGGTTATAACTATGTTGTACATAGGGGAGGCTCTCATCCCATGTGTGTGTATGCTTTGATTTGTACATGCACAGAATGTGTACGATCATCCTGTTGACGACCTTTGTCTAGTCATTAGTTTGGGGATGGAAAGTTGTGGACTTAGTGAGCTTGGTGTCTAGCATCGACCAGAGACTGAACCAAAATGTACTGAGGAAACTGCTATCCCGATCTGAGATGATATATTGTGGGATCCCAAAGTGTACCCACCTTGATTCAAATAAGAGTTTAGCAATGGCTTTTGTTGTGATATTCTTCTTGCAGGCTGTCATAACGACTATCTTCGAGAATCTGTTGACGACCACAAAAACGCAGTTGTTGCCATGCTTAGTAGAAGGAAAGCCTGAGATGTAAACCATGGAGATGGATTCCCAAGGTCGACTAGGGGTAGGCAGCAGAGTATAGAGGCCTTGCTTCTTGATGGTCAGTTTGGTAATGGCACAGGCAGTGCAAGATCTGGTGTACTTCCCGACATCTTGTCGAAGATTCAACCAACAGAAATACTTTTGAAGTACTACCACCGTTTTCTCGACCCCGAAACGCCCAGCGGCCCGACTGTAATGCGCTTCTCAAATCATTTTGGCATGCTTGCTTGAAGGAACACAAAGGTGTCCCAGATAACATAACAAGGCATCTTGGAGGTGAAAATCTGGAACTTTCTGACCTTCTAAGAGCGTCTAGTATGTGTGGCTGAATTCTGGGTCACTTTTGTAGAGAAATGCCCAATCAGAAGTCTCGTGCCCACGAGAGTTGAACACGTGGTTAACGCCATGATCGGTGGTTGGTTGAAGTGGTCTGCAACATTATTGGTGTTTCCCTTCTTATACTTGATATTCAAATCGAAATTTTGCATGTATGTGGACCACTTCTTATGGCGATCATTCTATAACTTCCCTTGCATATGTATGAACTTCAGGGGTTGGTGGTCTGTGTGGATGACCGTTTCCTTCCCCAAAATGTAATGCTTCCATTGTCGGTAGGCCTACACAATGGAATACATCTCTTTATCATAAGTGGGATACTTCCGGACTGTGTCTGAAAGTGTATCACTGTGATATGCCACTCGATGCCCCTGTTGAGTAAGCACTGCCCCAATATCATAGTCAAAGGCATCTGTCTTGATCAGTGTTCTGAAAATCGCGATAATATCTCGATAAATTGAAATAATCGCGATTTTTCGTTGTCCCGATAAAATCGCGATAACTATATGAAATAATCGCCAGAATTTTTTTTGTCGATTTTTATTGAATTTATTGCGATAAATTGAAATAATTGCGATAAATTCGAATTTATCGCGATAACAATCGAAATTATAGTGGGGGTCTCCGGCAGTGAGGTTTTATAATGTTTTTTTTGGTGTTTTAAGGGATGCTAAATGTTTGAAATGCAATTTTGTTTTAAAGAAACAAATAATTTTTTAGTGGGGCAGCTTAATGATAAAGTCTAGGCCCTAGTATTGATATGCTATTCATGGTAATGTTAGATTCTTAAAGTAAAAGTGACATTCTCCTTAATCTTCATTTTCATCCTTTTACTTAAATTTTTAACATTACCATGAAATGACTCAGGATGTTTGAGAGTGGTTCCGGCCTCATTGGATTTCATATGGAGAAAGTATAATTTTAGATTTCATTCAAAATCCAGCAGACTTAGTAGTTTTTCAGGATTTCGGGATTAGGAGATTGTAATGTTTCCAGGTGACACCACCTGCCCAGGCTACCCCTGCCACCAGTAGAGGACATGGTCTACCTCCTATAGCTCCTACTTCTAGTTCTTCAGCTTCTAGAGCATAGCAGACTCCACTGCCAACTCCACCAGCACCATCATCTACATCTAGAGGGAAAGGGAAAGCTGTGGCATTTTCTTGCAAGAGGGACAGAGGAAATCAATAGGATTAGACTTTAGTTATTTTCTTTATTTTATTGTATATGACATTATGACATGATGAGATACATTATTATATTTTTTGTTGATATTTTGAGGCTGAGTTGGGACTCAGGAGTCAGGACTTACTATTTAGGACATGATTCAATGTTATGTGTGATTTTAGCACTAGAAATGATATTAAACATCTTATATATTAGTTCTTTTATCATATTTATGTGTCAATGTATTTATTTTATGTTGTAGATGGTTTAGATATTAAAAAAATTGAAAAAAAAAATGAATATTTTTGTACCAAACGATTATTTCCCGATAATTCCAATTTTTTCCTCACGCCGATATTATCCCAATAACGATTAATGCAACTTTGGTCTTGATCTCAAATGGTTGTTGCAAGTCTGGTAATGTGAACACTAGTGCAGAGCATAGATGATGTTTCAATTCTACGAATGCCTTTTGTTGAGATTCAGACCAAAAGAATTTTTCTTTCGCTCCTCCCTTGGTGACTTGACTCAAGGGCGAAGAGATATGAAAGAATCCCAACAAAAACCTGCATAGAAATTGGCAAGACCCAGAAAGTTGCAGAGCTCTGTTAGATTGATTGGGGCTGACCAATCCAAAATGACTTGGATCTTGGCAGGATCCACATGCACCCCATGTTAATCAATAATGTATCCCAGGTACTAAACCTGGGTCATGCCAAAAGTGCATTTCTCTAAATTGGCACACAACTTATGTTGTCATAGTGTTTGGAGAACCTGTCAGATGAGGTGGAGGTGCTCTTCCCAACTATGGATTAAGATCAAGATGTCATCCAAGTATACCACTACAAATGAGTTGGTGAATGGCTGCAAGATGTCATCCATCAACCTCATGAAGGTTGCAGGAGCATTCGTCAACCATAAAGGCATAACGAACCATTTGAAAAGGCCCTCCTCGGCTTTGAAGGCAATCTTCCACACATTGGATGGTTCGATTGGTACCTGGTGATATCTGGACTTCAAGTCGATCTTGCTGAAATATTTTTCCCCCTTGAGTTGGGCCAGAAGGTCATCAATTCATGGGATTGGGTACCTACTCCGGACAGTGATCTTGTTCAGTGCCCGATAGTTAATACAGAGTCTCCAAATCCCATCCTTCTTCTATACCAACACGATCGGGCTCCCAAAGGGTGACAAACTCGAACTGATGTGACCTTTTTGCAGCAGCTCCTGAATATTCCTCTTGATTTCATTGTTCTCCATAACAAAGTTTCAATAGATTGGTCCTTTGGGCAATGGCGCACCTGGGGTCAGATCAATGGAGTGCTTGACCTGACAGTGCAAATGCACCCCTGCGAGGGAGGTGAAGATGTTCTTGTACTCCTCCACAGCCTTATCCATATGTTGTTGTTGTGCAGAGGAGCCCTGTCTGGAGGTCGTGGCCACCATCTTCTTCTCTCCCTGAGGACATATCTTCAGGAAAATAAATTTCCTGGTTTTGGAACTGAGCATACTGCATTGTTTTGCAATAACCAAAGAGATTGCGGTAAGCGGTGTTACCTCTGGTATCATGTACAACTTATTTTCCAAAGTAACAATAATAGTGCGAGGCCTTGACTCATACACAACATGTCGCTTCCACAAGTATGCTTGGCCTAATAATACATCACAAACATTAACGGGAGGAACATCACATAATACCTCATCCGTGAAAGGGCTTGTTGTTGTATGGAAGGCGACACTGCTAGCTCACGCAAAGATCCCATCCTTGGTGGAGCCACCTGATGGTGTACGGTTGTGGGTGTGTTGTGGTCGGTAAGCCCAGCCGCTTCATGACCTCTGCTGAAATGAGGTTATTTTGGATCCTGTTGTTGACAATGAACTGTGGCGGGGAACCCTTTACCCACATCTGGGAGTGGAAGAGGCGCTCCTTCTCCTCTAGATCTTCACGTTCCTCCTTCTGTATCTTTCTGGTGGCAACGGTGGCATTGGGCTCTGCATCGACAATCTGCTTCCCTTTGTCATTCCCCTTGTCGGGATCTGACTCGGAGTCAAAACATGCTTCTGATTCCGAAGCGTTCAGCTCGACCACGAGTGACTGCTTGGTCTGACTATCACTTGTGTCGTGAGTGGAGCTCTTATGGAACTCACACCACTTTCCCATGTCCTTCTTCGGCTTCACAGTGTTGTTCTTTACTTGCGGATTTGATGAGTTGTCTTGAGCCACCCCACCTTGGCTTTATCCTTTATTTTGCGGTTTGGGGCCACCTTTCCCTTGCTTTAGATTCGGCAGATCCAAAGTCTCACTTCTTCTATTTAAACTTCTTCTCGATCTTGACGACGTATCGATACACCGTGCCAAGCAAGGAGATGTCCAAGAACTCCATCTCGTCTTGGATGTACCTGTGTAGGCAGCCGTGGTACTTGAGTACCAAATGTTCCTAAGAATCCTTGATACCCAACTTCGTGCGAAGGGTATGAAAAACATTGTAAACTCCAACACATCTTGGTCCTTTCCCTGCCACAACGTTGTCCACTTTATGTATTTATCCTCATAGCTCCCGACAGGGTAGCACTACTCCTTGATGGCATTGGTGAGCACAAGTATTGCAGCAATAATGTTGCAACTCCTGGGGCTTCCTACTTTACTTTTATCAACCCGGTTGTTCGTAAAAAACTTGGAAGCGACGATGTTGTATGCATAAGTACTAGCTCTTATTGCAGGCTGTCACTTGGTCAGTTGGCGCAAGATCACTAGGAGCTCAAGCCAACTTCTATGATTTATCAGAAGAAAATTTTAACCGTGATGAAAGAAAGCTAACTCTAAAGAGGCTATTCTACATATAGAAAGAGTAATAAGACTGAAATGTAACACAAACCCTAGCAAACCCTAATTTACCCACTAACCCTACTTTTGCAGGAAAAGAGATGAAAACTGATGGAATGAGTCCCATTGACTACTGAAAAGGTACATTGCATTTATTCAAGCTACCTATGAAAAGAAATGAGAAGAAAACATCTTTTTGTGCTTTTGAGTGTTTTTATGTGAAATTATTACGCTTGTGATTTATCTGGTTGTGATTGTGCAGAGGTTTGGTGGTGAAGCAAGATGGAGTTGGCTTTTACAGAGATGGAAGAAGGTGTGGAGAGGTCCTACGAAGCCCCTAGTACCCTTCTGAAGACTTCCATTGCAATCAGATCTTGAAAAACCACTTACAGGAAATTCTACAGGAGGCTGCAGGGGATCTACAGGAGGATATATAGGAGGAGGCCGAGAACTATTTTTGGAGTTTTGAAGGTGGAAAAATGATGGAAAAGGGTAACTGAAGGCTAGATGAAGGTGTTGAGGTGCCTAGAACTTGTCAGGGAAGATCAAGAACGAACATGATGGCTGGATTTGTTCAAATGACGAGACAAAAGTTCATGGAGAAAAACGCAGAAATTAGGGCAGATTGGCGAAATATTACAAATGATTTGGGAAATCTATGAGAAGTGAGCTGGTGTTAGCTGTTTTATGGATGTATGGTGGATCAAAGAAAGAACTAACTATACTATGAAAACATAAATTTCTCTAGCTTGACCTAATTTCTGACCTACAAAGAGAAAATGTTGAACAGTAACCTTTGAACAGAAAAGCATGCAAAGAGATCTATTGGAAAAGAACAAGAAATTATCTAGGCAACTGAATCTGAGTCAACATATTAATCTTTCCAAATCAAGTCATCACACTAGTAGTTGCATGGAAGAGCAAAATTGTGTTTTTGGTGGTAGCAGTGGTGCCTTGACCTCAAATCATAGTCCCAGCAAGGGAGAAAGGAGATCAGGGCCTGTTGTTGGCCTTTTTGAGTCTTATTTTGTCACTGTAGTAACCTACTTGAGCAACTGAAACACAAAACAACTATGCAAACCATCAAAAGCAACCTAATCTAACAAAGTAAAATGAATCTATGTAACAAAAATTAACTCATGAACTGAAGCAAAAACATATAAGTACAAAGTAGGAGGTGTTGGGTAGCTTGGGTTGGGCCCTAACCCAAGAGCTTCAGCCCTCTGGAAGAGATCAGTGCTGGCTCAAAAATTGTTTCATCTTCATTATCAAAAAAATAATAGTCACATTACATGAACTGTTCTAAAAAAGGAACTTGAAAATAAGCTAAACAAGTGCTATACAAAAGTGCGAAAATTCTACTAATGACTGGCTAAAGTACTGAGGCTCTAAGCCCCCTTATTTATACAAATGGAGTCCTCCAATAGTCCTCATAAAATCAAGGAACTCGGCTTCCCAGAATTGGAGATAAATAGCAGTCCTTCTTTACTTGCTCGGTTGTCCCTTGGATGCATCAATGTTGACCTTTGTGCTCCAAGTTGCTGATGGAGGATTCAAGAAAAGGGGTCATAAATAAAGGAGACACCCCCTACAAATCCTCTTCCCTGTTTTCCTCGATTTTTGGCTGCCATTTGCTCATAAATCCCTTGACTTTGTCCAAAATTGACCAAAAAGTATGCATAAAGCACACATTAGACTACATGGCAAAATGACTAACCGAATTCACTCTATTAGCATAAATATATTCAAAAACATGCAATAAACTAGTGAGAATGGTGGATTAAGTCAAATTAGGATGCAAAATGAGCCCATATAATTACCCATTTCTAGGGCTCATCATCACCCCATTACTGAGTGGGTTGCTCATCCTCTGAGCAACTAGTCTAACTCTTCATCATTGATGGCTCTGACAGATTCCCTGACATCCCATGCCTCTGATGTGATATCTTCCTCTTTATCATTGAAACCTGCCTTTCTATCCACCTCTTCCCACTGTTTCTATTCTTCCTCCTCTTTTACTCCTTCCAGCAATCCTAACAGCAGTGGAGGACTGAATTTGAGGCCAATCTAATTGGCCTTCAAACTTTGCATAGAGTGCTTATGGAGTGGCACTCTCCTCATGGCTTCCCTCATCCTGTTTGAGGAGTGATACTCCCTGATCCGTAGGCTGTGTGGCAATGTATTCCACCTTCTCATGCAGGCATGAATGCAGTCATCTCCAAACAATCTCTCCATGTCCTTGAAATGAGAAATAGCTTGGGTCTGCTTATCAACGTAGTCTGGGACAACTTGAGGATTAGCTACAAGGTGTTGGTGGGCATAGATGAGAGCCATGGGTTCTGCTGGTTCTACTCTAATCATTTGGGGTTAATTTAGCTCTTTTGCCATCATTTTCTAGATCTCTGCTGCCCTTTTCTCTTCATGGCTTATCCAAGATGCCATGGCCATTAGCTGCAAGTCTCCCAATGCAGCATTGGGATCGCATAAGTTCATATCAGTAAGGGTCGGGTTGTGCAAGTAAAACTCTGCTAGCTTCACTTTGTCTTCAGCTGAATTATGATCACATAGATGCATGAATTGGCCATAATCCTAAAAAGGTATTGTGCCCCTCTGGGCCAGTGTCTTGATCTAAAATTGGAGCCACTGATCCTTGAGGTACACTGCATATGATTTTGCTGGCTGCCTGCACTGTAATGCTTCCATAGCCTAGCTGGCCATGCAGGCTAATTGGGCTTCCTTTTCCTATAGTTGCCTTCTCAAGATCAACACCTCATTTTCTGCCTAGGAGTCCCTTTCCTGTTGCTATCTTATTACTGTTTCACTGTCTGCCTGGGGTTCCTCTTCCTATTGTTGTCTTTTGAAAGCTCATTTCCTCCTTGAGGTTCCCTTTCTTGTAGCTGCTTCTTTAATATTTCATTTTCTGCCTCTAATTGAGCTCTTATGATGCTTTCTGTATGTCTGACCATGCTCAATTCTTTGCCCATCTCCCTCAATTTGTTTTCCATGTGCCAAATGTGTTCCACCCCTTTTAATTTTGCAATCTGCATCCATGTATGGGTCCTGACTCTTTCCTTTTCCAACTCAAAGAAAAGAGGGGTTGCAAACTTTTGTGGGATGATCTTCCCACCTTCTAGAAGGTTGTAGTAAGAGTCTAAGTTAAGTTGAGGACCAGGCTCTGGTATCTCTTTCGCCTTGTCTTCCTTCTTGGTATGTTCTTCTGCCTTCTTTTCAAGTTTTTCAGTCTCTTGGAGCTTTGCCAATGTCTCCTGTAGGAAGGTCTATGCCTCCTGTAGGACTATTTAGAGTCCATTAGTTTGATCCTTTCCTTCCAAGTAGAGGTCTTAGGACTTCCTCTTTTGTAAGTTATGGGGGTTTTGGACATCCTAAATGTTGATGGGCTCCTTTGAAGGTGGTTGAGGCTTCTCCATCTTTATTCTGGTGCTCTCTCGAGCCTTGAAGTACATAGATGGTTGTCTCTTCCTTTTCTGGAGTACTAAGTGCAGCAAGAACAGCTGTTGCCTCTCTTGCTAGTGTCTCAGGAGACACTTCTTCTTGTTGTACTTCTTCTTCTTCATATGTTGTTTTTCCTGTTTCTGCTGGTTTTGTGTCTGTTGTCTCTGATTTTTTTTTCTCCTCTGCTTGGTTAGTTTCTGCCTTTCCTATGGCAACCTTTTTCTGCATTGTCTTAGGCTTCTCCTTTTCAGTTCTTGTCCTCTTCTTTTTCTCTGTTTTGGTTCTACCCTTTTCTGCTTTTGACTCTATCTTCTTCTCTGCTTTAGGCTCATCTTTGGTGGTGCCATGTTTCTCTTCTCCTCTCTAGTTTCCTTCTTCTTATGTGTGGGTTTCCTCTTCTTCATGGATTTCCTTCTCAGCTTACCCTTTTTATTCCTCCTCTTCACTTCCAGATGGACTAAGGTCATCACTGAGAGTTTTTATATCATCCTCTTTAGTCATGTTCCTAAAAATCTCCTAGGCTATGGGGATTGTATAAGTGTGGAGGGCATCCTCCACCAGCAATTTAATTAGCCCATGGTGGGCCAATTGGTCTGGAACCCTTGCCTTCAATTTGGTGCTAGATTCTATAAAGGATTGGAGGAGAACATATGGGAGACTGTGTTTTCTGAATGCAGGAAGGTCCATGCCATATCTTAGTTCATGTAACATTCTGAAATGCTACCCATAGACTATGTTGTATCTTCCTTCACAGGAGATGTATTTCATGATCTGATAACTAACCTCACCCCATGGATAAGGTATACTTGTCCTTCTGATGCCATTATTGTCCTCCACAGGATGTTCATCGGCTGGAAAAAGGTCTTCTTAGCAACTTGTCTTGGTGGTTTTTCTTCTTTGCTCCAGGGGAGTCAAAGTGGGAGACTTGTAATCCTGCTGGTGAACTCCGGTGTAAGTTCTATGGTTAGACCTCTGAAACTGACAGCGGCATGGGTTTTTGAGTGAGGTTTTAAAGAAAATGAAAGTTCTTTTGTGACTTCCTCATCATACCCATGAAATTTTTCAAAGAAAGGCATCCAATTTGCCCTGGTAAAGAGGGCTACCACTTCTGGATGTTCAAGCAGCTTAGTTGAATTCAGTGGCTCCTTCCTCATAAAACCCCCTGTCATGATGTTCAGAGACTGCTAGAATGTTTCAGGTGAGGAGGAATGCAGCAAATTTCAAACCCGAAAACAGAGGAACATCTAAGGTTTTCTTTCTGGAACTAGAGAGAGAATTTTTTGTGTTCTTCCTTTTTAATAACAACAAATTGCAATTTTCCTTCCCTTAAAACTCTGTTCTCAAACTTAATTTACTTCTCGGTCTGTTTAAGGGAAACAATATCTTTAAAAAATAGAGAGTATACAGGACAGTGTTTTATTCTTTCACAAAATAAGCAGACTACCTGATGCAAATTCACTTTTTTACAGGCCTAATTTTCCAGGGTTGCATCAGGAGAATACCACAAAGGAGAAAGAGACAGTTTTTCAGTGCAAAGAGCAAATGGAGAAACTGGATATATATTTTTTAAAAACATAGGCAGACTCTGTTCTCACTTTTCCCTTCTTTTAAACTCAATACTTTTCTTCAAATCCCACCACCTTTTGTATATATATGGAAATTCAGAGTGGGTTTTACTGAGCCTACCTTTTTCAGCCTGAATTTGTCTTGAAATCTTGAGTTTTTCTCTATGGTGTTGTTCACTAGCCCTCCTATAGAAAGGCTCCTGTAGGACTGTGTTTATGCTCCTGTAGAGTCCGATAATGCTCTTGTAGAGCCTGATAAGTGGAAGGGTTCTGAAATTGACAGAGAGCGATTGTTTCGATGCTTTGGAGGTGGTAGGTATGTTGCTACAACCGAGAGCTCTTTGATACAATGAAAACAAAGGTGGTGGAGGCAGTCAACTACAACGTACTTAAGCTTATGGGAGTGTTCTGCAGTAATGAGGTGAGGTGGCAGGAAGGGTACGTGACCCTCATCTGGACCATTGGTCCCTACTTCAGTGCCATTATGAAACTTCATGCCGCCTGCCCGCAATCACTTCCATCATTCCCGTTATACGCTACCACCACTACATGTTTTGAGTTTTCTTCTTGAGTTGATTGAACACACGTGCCGATTGCACCCATTGAGTGTTGTTTGAACTGGACAAGGTGTTATTTGAACTGGACAAGGGTGGCCAGTTAGCTGGCCACCAATCTAGTTTAATCGCAACCATCTCACTTTTCCATGCAATTTCTAAATTATACTCATGCAACAGAGGAACGAGTTTCGTCACTTACCTATTAGTCGCTACCGTTAGGTTGCATGCTCAGACTTTGGTGTTCTGTTCATGGATTGCTGTTGCTGGCACCCATGGCTTCTAAATTTGTGGCTTGGCTACCTCATACTGGTGATCTTTAATCAGTACAAGTTCCTTGCACGTTTTATCATCTGTGGCTACACTGACCCTGCCTCTGGAGCTCGATTTTTAAGGGGATTAGCTGCTACAGGAATCCTGCAGGATTTCCTGTAACTGCTTCTTCCTCTAAAAATTTTGGCTGAGGATTGAGCAGGGACTGGAGACATAGTTGAGGAAGGTTCTATCGATCAAGGAAAAGCAGCTGGTATGCACTAGGTAAGAGATAAGTTAAGGATGATGCTGCTTATTTTTCATTTTTTTTTTTAAACAAAAGAAACAGGATTTCTGTGTTTTCTGCGCCGGGAGGAAAGAAGTGAGTGGAAATGCAGTAGTGCAGGTGTGGAATGGAGAGTTAGGAGGATGAATGGTGGTAGGGGGGTCCACAGGTCTTCTAAACAAGTTTTTCACCCTTTGATCCTTTTCTGGACTTGATTTCGAGCTCTTTATGATTTCTACAGGAGCCTCCTATAGAATGCACAAAACCTCTTGTAGGATGCATAATTTCCAGAACATGTGAGACTAGTTACTGGAGAAAGACAATACTGATGGAGAAACGGTCCATCAGAGGTGTATTTGGCTCGACCATGTCCCTTTTTCTTTTGTGACCCTCCTGCAACCTGCAAAGTATTCAAAAGAAGTTAATATTTATGTTCCTGTTTTTTTTTTATGAGACAGTTGGGGCACCTCCAAGAGGTTTTCACCCTCACTGCCTACCTTGGGCGCCTCCAAGGGGAGGTTTTCACCCAAGGATATTTTATTCTCCTCATTTTTTTTAAGGTGTGGGTGGAGTGGAGGCAGAGATTTGCTCCACTACCAACACTATTTGACTCAGATTCTCAATGAATTCTTGCTTGGAGAGGGGCTTCCTGTAGATTTGCAACCTATGCCCATTGATAAGCATGGGGATGGCTTCTTCATCGATGGTCCTGATCACAACTGAACCATTTTCATTGCACATTTCTACTGTGTATGGTCCCAGCCATCTTGTCCTCAGTTTTCCCTTGAAATCTTTATATATTGAATCGTATAGTAGCGCCCAATCTCCTTCCTAGAATTGTTTCTCTTTGAGGTGTCTATCATGCCATATATTCCTTTGAAGCTGGACTACCTCTGAGTGGAAAAGGGCCTGCAATCTTTGTTCATCCAATCCATTTAGCTGAAGTAACCTTTCCTTTTGTGCATGGCTGAGGTCTAGGTCCAGCTGAGCTGCCATCCTTAGTGTGTTATATTCAAATTCTATTGATAGCAAAGCCTTCTTCCCATAGACCAGCTCATAGGGTGTGAACCCTATGGTGGTCTTCTAGGTGGTGTTATAGGCCCAGGTGGCCTCAACCAATCAATCTGCCCAATATTTTATGTTGTTGCTCACTACCTTCGTCAAAATCTCTTCCAAAGTTCTGTTAGTGACTTCCACCTATCCATTTGCTAGCGGATGGTAAGGGGTGGAAGTTTTGTGCTTAATTTTATGATGTCTGAGCAGGTCCTCAATCAGATTGGAGGTAAACTGACTCCCTTGATCTGTGACTAATTCTCTTGGATATCCAAACTTGTAGAACTCTCTCACAAACTCATCGACTTTTTCTTCTGTTGCTGCCTTGATCACCTTTGTTTCTGCCCATTTTGTCAAATAATCAGTGCCCACAATGATGTAAGATTTCTGCTTTGAAGGAGGGTTGACAGGTCCCACAAAGTCCATGCCCCACTTGTCAAATGGCTTGAAAGTCACTTGTGGTTGCAGGGGCATCTCATCCCTTGGAGTAGATTTTCCCGTCCTTTGACATCAGCCACATTGGCTGATATATCTCCTTACATCTCCATGAAGAGTGGGCCAATAGTAACCTGCTTGTAAGATTTTGAAAGCAGTCCTCTTTGCTGCAAAGTGGCCCCCACAGGGCCCATCATGACAGGTTAGGAGAATGTCAAAAACTTCCTTCTCCCTGACACATCTCCTCAAAACATGATCTGGTCCAAGTTTGAAGAGATTTCCCTCAATCCAGGTGAATGAGGCACTTTTTCTCACAATCTTGCTCTTCTCTTTTGAGGACAAGTGTGGTGGGAACTGTGTTGAAACCAAGTAATTTGCTATAATAGCAAACCAGGGAGAGAGTACTGAGATAGAAAATAGGTGTTCATCTGGCATTTGATCATCCACCATTTGGTTCCTTCTTCACTTGCAGGCAAATCTATTCTAGACAAAGAATTAGCAACAACATTTTCCTTACCCAACTTATCAACAATGGTTAAATCAAATTGCTGCAATAAAAGAAACCATCTAATAATGCGAACATTTACATCTTGTTTGTTCATTAAATACCTAATTGCAGCATGATCAGTGTGTACAAATGTTTGATAGCCGGTGATGTAGTGTTTGAACTTATTTAGGGAATGGACTACAGCTAGGAGCTCCTTTTCAGTTACAGTGTAGTTTAATTCTGCCTTCGACAAGTTTTTACTTACAAAATATATGGCATAAGGCATCTTCTCATCAACTTTCCCTAAGGCTACTCCTATCGCTTTGTTTAAGGCATCTATATGAATGTGGAAAGGTACGGCCCAGTTTGGACCTCTCAAAATTGGGGCAGTGACCATTTTGCTTTTCAAGGTATCCAAAGCCTCTTGACAGTTGTTAGTCCATATGAACTCAGCATCTTTTCCCAAAAAACCAAACAATGGAGAGGCTAGCTTACTGAAATCCTTAATGAATCTTCTATATTACCGTACTAAACCTAGGAAACTTCGAACATCTCTTACCTTTGAGGAGGTGGGACCCTTTGGATGATGGCAATTTTGTTAGGGTCCACCTGTAATTCTTGCTGAGAGATTGCATGACCTAGCACGGTCCCTTCAGTCATCAAGAATTCACATTTTTCAGCACTGAGGCATAGGTTCATTTCAATGCACTTGTCCAAAACTTTTCCCAGGTTAGACAAATCTTCCTGGAAGTTAGAACCATAAGCGGTAAAGTCATCCATATAGATTTCCATTGCATCATGAACCAGTTCAGCAAATATACTCAGTACTGCACTCTCGAAAGTGGCGAGAGCATTGCACAATCCGAAAGGAAGGACCCGGTATGTAAAGGTACCCCAAGGACAAGTGAAAGTGGTCTTATCTTGGTCTTCCGAGTTGATTTGGATCTGGTTGTACCCACTAAACCCATCTAGGAAGGAGAAAAACTTCTTCCCTGCCAGGCCATCTAACACTTGATCTATGAAAGGAAAAGGAAAATGGTCCTTCTTGGTGGCCTTGTTTAGTTCCCGATAATTGACACAGATTCTCCACTTCCCATTTTTCTTTGGCACTAACACCAAAGGAGAGACCCTTTCGCTATCAGAGATAGGGTAGATGAATCCTGCATTTAGTAACTTTTGCAGTTCTTCTTTGACAATGTCCTTATGGGCTGGATTCATCCTCCTTTGAGGCTGCCTGACTGGTTTACAATCTTCCTTAATGTAAATGTGATGAGTACAGAATGAAGGGTGCACTCCCTTCATCTCCTTATAGCTCCAAGCAAAGGCATCCAAGTAGTTTCTCAATAATCTACACAGTGCTTTCTCCTGAGAGGTGGATAGGGATGAGTTGATCTTCAAGGTTCTTTCTGGGCCGAATTCCACATTCTTAACTCGGAGAGAGTTTGGGTCAGCCACACAGAGATCAACTAAAGGATTGGCTTGGGTTTCTTCCACCAACTTTTATAATGGCAACACACTATGGGGTGGATTATGAATCAAGTTTTCAATAAGATCATCCTCGATTTGTGGGACCCCCCCCCCCCATGGTAGCTTCCACTACACACAGTGGTGCGGAATAGAATTCATCCTCATCTTCCTCCTCCAACCAGAGAGATAAATCATGTTCTAACAAAAGTTGGGCAGGAGGATATAGGACTAGCTACTTGGACATATGCCCATTCTTGATTGTCATGTTCCCAGCTCGACAACTGATGTAGGCATCTGTAGTAGCCAACCAAGGTCTTCCTAGGATGAGAGGATACCCAGTGAACTTTGCCTTCGGTTGGAGAACCAGGAAATCAACAGGGTACGCCCAAGAATCGATGGAGACCATTACATCTTCTACAATCCCCTTAGGGGTCACGGTGGAGCGGTTTGCTAACTGTAGAACTGTGGTGGTCTTTCTCAGGGAACCCTTAAGGTTGAGCTTAAGCATAGTGTCCTTGGTCATCACATTAATGGTAGCCCCTAGATCAATCATAATATGGGGGATTATGGTGCCATTGATGCGGACATCGACTACAGGGCTTCCAGGGTATAGATATTTTGGATAGATCACGTGCTCCAACATCAAGTCGGACAGTTGTCCTATAACATTGATACTTGGCGCATCTATCCTGCACATGCCTGGGTTCCTGAAGCACTTCTCCTTAATCATCTTGTTGTATATAGGCACATCCTTTATGGCTTGGAGAAGTGGTATCTTTACACATAATTGTTTCAATTCTCCGGGAAGTTCAGTTTCTTATGGGGTAGGTTGTGTTGTTTCAGTTAATCTCTCATGAAAGGGTGGAAGGATTTTGGTTCACTTTCCTATTTTTCTTCCTCATCTTCCTTAGGGGGAGGTTGGTTATCTAGGAGAAGCTTCCTAGATCGTAGGTTAATCTGCTGAATCTCCACAGCATAGGTCGAGCATGATGTTTCCCCACTATATACTTGTTGGGCGTGTCTGTTATTCGGTTTCGGGTTCGGTTGAACAGGTATTTGGGATTGCCTTGGTGGAGCAGGAGGCAATGATTGTGGTTGAGCAGGTGGTGGAGGCAAAAGAGCGGGAGGAGAGTTGTACTATGGTCTCCACCCCTGATGAGGTGCATTCCACTGAGGCTGAGGCTGAGCATAAGAGTGACATGAATGAGCAGTTGTTTGAGCATGGTATTGAGATGGATATGACCAAGGAGGGGGTGTAGACTAGCAAGGATGAATAGAGGGACCCCAAGAAGGCATGGAAGTGGCTTGATTGGGGTTGTAATATGTTTGGGATGTCCCTTGCATTCCCTGTTGGTAAGGTCTAGGCCCATGTGGCCTCCTTTGGTTCATGAAATAAAGTGGTTCAATGGCTCCTTCGGCCCCCTGGTATGCAACTTTAAATCGGGCAAGGAAGGGCACTGATTCGTATAATGGTCTTCTTCACAAACTAAACACACTTCTATGGAGTTCAATGGACATTCATTCCTGGGATGCCTTCTGGTGCACCTAGGATAAAAAAAGGCCAAGGCCCTTTCTTCTTCCTCTTGTTTCCTTTTGATATGCAAGGTATCCATTTGCATGGCAAGAGTCTGCCTCATCTTGCTCTTGAAATCTTCCAGTAGATTTTATTTTAAAAATTCACCTCTAAGGGATGAACTGAATGAGGATGTATTGGCTAAAGGTTGAGTTCCCCTACCTCTCTTTCTGGCTAACCTATAATGGTTTCTAAACACAATCTTTATGTCTTCATAAGGTAGTTGGTAGATGTCCCCCCCAGCCAGCAAATGGAGGGTATCTAGAAGGTCTTCCGGGACTCCTTTGAGCAAGACCAATTTCAAATATTCGGGGTCAAGTGTGCACCTAGCCCTTTTATAACTGAGTTGAAGCCTCTTTTCATAATCTTCCAAGAATTCATCGCTTCCCATGGTCATTTGAAAGATTTCTTCCTCGGTATCCTTTGACCTATAGTAGTTCTAGTATTCGTTATTAAAGGCTTGCTGCATCTGAGCCCAAGTTGTGATGTTGTTGCCAAGTAATCCCATGAACCAGTGCAATGTTGCATCCTTGGGGGTAGAAGGAAATAGTTTCAACTTCTGCTCATCTTCAGCATAGTCATAGGTTCGACAGGTAACAACAAATTCAAACAAAAAGGTATTAGGATCTTCGGTAGTTAACCCATGGAAGTAAGGTAAGGCCAAGGGACTTATGTTATTCATTTTAGTGTCCCCATTGGTCTCTCAGATGGGAAGCGTGCCCTATACTCTTTTGTCATTCCCTTTAACGCTTCTGTCTTCAGCCATGGTCTCAAGAGGGATGGTTTCTTGCTCTTCTTCTACTATAGGATCTTCGAATATCTCTGGTGGTTCACCTATAGGTTCTTCTGGATCACTGCCACCGAAGAAGAGAGAAGGGTGACTTTGTGATGTGGTGGGGGTGTTGGGTAGGAATTTTCTTGAATTATCTCTGTTCCTACGAGGCATGAAAGGAAATGTCTTTTTGAGTGGTTTTTGTTATTTTTCTGCTTATACCTGCAAAACTGAAATGGATTGAACAACAAATTGCAACTAACTAAAATGAACTTGCTGAAATGAAATTGCAGAATTGAAATGAAAGCAAAGAAATGACTAATCTACTTTGCTGGAATGGAAATTGCAGAATTGAAATGAAAACAGGAAATGACTAATCTACTTTTGCTGAAATGGAAAGTGCAGAATTGAAATGAAAGCAAGAAATGACTAATATATGTTTGCTGAAATGGAAATTGCGGAATTGAAATGGAAGCAGGAAATGCCTAATCTACTTTTACAGAATTGAAATTGAAGAATTGAAATGAAACAACTGTTCTACTTTTGCTAAAATAAACTACTTAGCAGAATGTTGCAGTAAAAAATAGAAGAAAACAGTAATCACAAAATGCTCTGATGCTTCCCCAGCAATGGCACCAAAAATATGGTAAGCACAAGTATTGCAGCAATAATGCTACAACTCTTGGGGCTTCCTACTTTACTTTTATCAACCCGGTAGTTCGTAACAAACTTGGAAGCGACGGTGTTGTATGCACAAGTACTAGCTCTTACTGCAAGCTATCACTTGGTCAGCTGGCGCAAGATCACTAGGAGCTTAAGCCAACTTCTATGATTTCTCAGAAGAAGCTTTTAACCATGATGAAAGAAAGCTAACTCTAAAGAGGTTATTCTACTTGCAGAAAGAGTAAGAAGACTGAAATGCAACGCAAACCCTAGCAAACCCTAATTTACCCACTAGTCGGGTCGATGTACAACATCCCCTACTTCATCTTTAACTATTTCTTCTGCCATTTTATCTACCAATGCTGGAGAGGATTCCGTTTCCCACCATCTTATGAGTGTACCAGTAAAACACTGAATTAGTGTCTTACAGGCTTCTACTTCACTTTTACCCCTCATGCACATTAGCTTATATTCATGGAACATTTGATCGATCATTTGTCTTATTTGACTAGAACTTAGACTGTCAATGTTCTATTCTTTATGTGGATCATTGAAAAATGTTTGAGATTCTGGTAGCTTACCCTTACCACTCAAATCAGGAGCGGGATATCTTGAGTATTTCCTAAGCAATGGATCATAAACTGGTAGTAGATGAGAGTCAAATGAGGTTTCTGATTGTTTTTATTTGTCTTTGGGAAAAAAATGGGAAATTTATCTACTGATTTATGGATAGAATGTACAGGGACGGGATGGCTAAACAATAGTGAAGAAGGAATGTCTTTTGGACGTAGAAGATA
The DNA here is from genome assembly GCA_000404065.3 of Pinus taeda. Classification (NCBI taxonomy): domain Eukaryota; kingdom Viridiplantae; phylum Streptophyta; class Pinopsida; order Pinales; family Pinaceae; genus Pinus; species Pinus taeda. Next base: position 39,851 of record APFE031423278.1, read on the forward strand.
GTTTTCCCAATTGTTAGGAAAGATCTTCAATCTTTGTATGGGTCAACACAAAGGCTTTGTGGATTTCATTTTTGATTTCCTCGAACTGTCCATCTATTTTTGCAGACAATGTTCTTGCTTCACTATGACCTTCTCGTACAAATCCTTCTATTGTTGAATCAAAAAACTGGAAATCATGCAAACTTTTATTTATATTGTTTACAGAGACTTGCAGAGACTCTACTTGTTCTTTTTGTGCATTTGATGTTGATGTATGCATATCTAAACCTTTCAAAGCAGCATTGGTCCAATTTACTTATTCACTGACTCTTTGTATTCTTATGACTAAGTCATCTTTGAGGACTAAAGGTACTGGTCTAACCATCTTTCTTGTTTCTTCAAGGAAAAATAATTTATATGGAGGAAACATAGAGGTGGATTCTATCTCACTACCATCACAAGTTGTCTAATGGTGTTTAGAAGAATATTTTGTTGATAAAATCTATAAATCCATGTTTTCTTCTTGCTTCTTCCATTCATAAAAAGAAATCCATGAATCTGTATAATCCATATATTCCTTCCATTTTAATGAAAGATTTGTTTTTCCTGTTAGGGATGTAGTCAAATTGAATTCCTTAGCATCTAGATGAGTAAATAAATCCCAATTTATCATTCTTTTCATCCAATCTGAATTTACTTTATACTTAGGACAACCTTCCATGAGAGAGAAGAATTTAAACATCCCAAGCTTAGATGGCCTTTTACAGTCACTTGGGACAGGGTTTTGAAATTGGCTTGATGGGATGAGATGGTCCATTTGTTCCAAATACCCTAATCCATATCTAGGTATACCTCGCAGTCTCATTTTGCTAAACATTTTTGTTAGCCTTGGATCTTCATTTTTGAGGGATGGAAGTTCATGTATCATCATGACAGTATCATGTGGAAATGAGATGTCACTGCATTATGGATTTGGACACGAATTGTTTAAAAAAGCATATGGAGCTTCTCCTATCCTCGGATTATGATTTCTATGGGAGGTAATATGTACAAGAGACTTTATATTTACTAATGTCTGTCAGGTAGGACACTTTATTACTAAAACTGAAAATTTTAAAATTTGTGCAAGTTCAAATAACTCAACGTGGGAACAATCTGTACATGCGGATAGATGATGTGATACAGTTGATTAAGAAGGAATAGGATGGGAAACTTTATATTCTTGTCATTCTCTTTCAATTTTTTAATTTGGGACGATGAATATCCTTGGAAATGACAGAATGGCAGAGGAGGGATTCTCTTGAATTTGTGCAGAGGTGATGTTCTGTATTTTTGGAGATCTGGGCATGTCCACTACCCAACTTTCTGGAAAACTTAATTCTTCCCATTTTATGACCTGATGTTCAATATTCTTATTTTGAGCATCTGTAATGACTAGAACACTTGACTTTGAATCTTGGCTAGGAGAATGGAACACGGTCGGATACAAGGTATGCCAAAAACAATCCCTTGTATGGATTGAAACATTTATTCTATTTTTCTTCATATCAAATCCAGAGGTTTTGATCTGTAGTTGTGGAATGTCTTTAATACATTCATCAAATACATAGACCGAGAAATTTGGATAACAATCAAACCATACTGGCCCATTGGACAGGGAGAAATAATCCCACTAAGCAGGAATTTAGTGCACTTGTTATGAGTGAGGTCTCTTATAGTTTCTAAGGCGAATATGTTTAATCCTCTGTGAGTTAAATCAAAGATGTCAACTCTTATACAACCAAGATGGACATATGAAGTATTATGTTTGTGGGATTCTCGTTGAAGTTCTTTAGGATCTAACAGAAGAATGGTTTGGATGGCTTTTGTGTTTTCCTGAATTTGACTAGCACATTCTTTAATAGAGACTCTTGTTACAACTTTGAGATGAAATATAGAGAGATCGAAGTACATGTCTGAGGGGATGATATTAGGAAGCTTCCAGCATGATGAAGGTTGGATTTCTACAATCTCTAGCTCGACTGAATTTATTATAGATGACAATGCATTATGAAATAGACTTTGCATATCAATTCTTTATTTTTTTTTCATTCTCTTGAACTTCATGAAAAGAAATAGATTTGTGTCCAACTTCCATTTTTAACTGAGAAGAAGTTATAAAATTATTTGGAGAACAAAAAGTTATTAGTTATGATACCAATTTGTCACAAAGGCTTCTCTGACGGAGAATGAAGCTTGTAGATGAAAATGATTCTGGATTGAGCTACATGAACTCTTACACGAACCTTCAGACAGATCCAATGTAAATGCGCTCTTTCAACGACCGCTTGCCTATACAAGCAAATTGCACTCAAGGATCCTGAGTGAGCCTCAAATGAACCTCAAACGAACATATCCATCCCCATGAATGAAGAATATAGATAACTCTGCCAAAAAGAGATATAGGACCTTTTGAAGAGAAAATTGATAAGAGAATCAAACAGTTCCTCGAATTGTTATGTCTGCTATGTGAATAAAAATTTTGAACATATTAGAGGAGTACCTAGATTGGTGATAAATTATAGGTTGTTAAATAATGTTTTGGCTGAAGATACTTATCCAATCCCCCATAAGGGAAATCTTATATCAAAAATTGCAGGGGCAAAAATATTTTCAAAATTTGATATGAAATCAGGCTTTTGGCAAGTATCAATCAAAGAAGAAGGTCGATTCAAGACAACATTCAATGTCCGCTCTGGACATTATGAATGGAATGTTATGCCGTTCATGTAGGATGAAATAATTAAAGATGAAGCATGGGATGTTGTACATAATGAAAATGGGGATACCCAAAATAACATGATTGGAGCTCTGACATCATTCATCCTTGAACACTGGTGTGGTGCAGAATCAGAAATATCAGATAAACACTCTGGTATTAAAGAATCTAAAATGTAAAGAAATGTCTCAGTATGAAGACTTCCATAGGGACTGGATTCAAAGAATCTATGACGTAAAATACAAGAAGGATCTCTTATGGAAATAGGTGTACCTTGTAGCTTTGCCTTATAAATTTGTAGATTGCTTGAAAATTCAAGAAGTATTCTAAAACCCCTATGAATCTTATACTTGCGGGGGAATATATAATGTCATAACAAAAGCATTGGTTGGACTATGCACACATATGAAGGTGAATAAATATATACAAAAATTGACCATGTTACCTAATAGTATATCTATCTGCAACAAATATGGTCTATCTATAGATGATCTCATTGTACAAACGAAAAGGGTGAAGAAGACCCTCAAGAAAATCTGAAAAAGAGAAATGAACCATCCTGCAAAACCTCAAAGAATAAGAAAAGCAAAAGGCTACTACAAAATAATTCCAAATTCCCACTATTATGGTCCTCAAGATATTCATCTTAAGACTCACAAACAAGAAGCATGTTCCAAGCTCACTTGTTGGTTATGTGGAAAAAAAGGACATACTTCAAATAATTGTTCGCAGGGAGAAGAATCAAAACTACACAGAGGGAAAAGTTACAAAGAAAATGTTACAAACTACCAATAGGATAGGGAAAAAAGAGAAGAAAGAAAACCCTTAGTCCACATCCAGTGCTATAAATGTGGTTTCAAACTACATAGAACTGAAAATTGTCCCAATATTCATATCAAATAAGAAATACATATTATGGGACAAAATTGTTGTGAAGTTTCTGTAATTTTGACATAGAATCTGAAGATGATCATGAAGTAGTTTTTCTTGGTGACTGTACAGATTCAGAAGAATGTCATTGCAAAGGCTCAGAGTCAGAATCAAAATATAGCACTGAAGATGAATCTGCCTTACAATAGAAATTAAAAATATGCATGGCACATATTTCAAATGATGAAGAAGCTAAAGTCCTGGCAAGCATTAAGATGCTTCCTGAAGGAGAAATGAAAGAAAAATTAATGGAAATGTTTCTGCAGACTATGATAAAAAATAAAGTGTCTACTTCAACTCCTTCAAGCAAAGGTACTATCACAAAGACCCTCTTTGTTGATGCTTCATATGAGAAAAACACTAAATCATTCTAAGAAAACCATCAACAAGATAACCAGAGAATACTCACATTAAATGAAGTTAGCCATGAAATAAAAAATTTGAAGAAAGAGATTAGTGAACTTAAAACTCAGGTTTCCAAAATAGAAAAGGGGAAAGAAAAGCAGGAAGATTATATCTCAGAATAACAATCTATTTTCAAAAAGAATACCAATGTGGAAATTTATGAGGTCATGACAGATGATTTCTCAGGGTTAAGTAACATGAAAATCGTGGCGATCTAGCGCCAATCGTACCATGTCATTCTCAAATTCAAAAATTCAAAATACAAGGGGAAGTATTTATTCTAAAGACTTTATTAGACACAAGAGCTTACCTAAATGTCTTAAATAAAAACTCAATTCCTGCAAAATATTGGGTTAAGGAAAAAAGAGAAGTCATAGGATTGGGAAAACAAGAATAAAACATCCAATATGAAGTCCCTAACTCCACCCTCTGCCTAGAAAATTAGTGCATAAACATCATATTTGCAGTAGGGGGTATTCCAATAGACTCCATCCTATGAAACCCATTCCTTGCAGTTGTAGAACCCCATGGATCAGCAAGAATAGATGATGGCAAATCTGGATATTTTACTTTTGTTCCAGATCAACAAGGATATTTGCAAGCTATCACATTGCCTTTTGTATTAACACCAAGAATCTCAACCATGGTCCAAGCTATGAAGGAATTAGGACAAACAGAAAAATGTCTAGAAGAGCTCAAGGATCTAAAGTCCTATCTGAAGGTTGAAGAAGGATTGAAGCAAGATGCAGTCATCAGAAAAATAGAAGGATTAAAGGGACAGTTAGAGAAATAATGTTGTGTAGAAGAACCAAAATCTTTCTAGCACAGGGAACAATACTTTGTAGAACTGCCCTACAAGGTAGATTGTAAAGGAAAACCCTGAAAAAGTAGATCCATCCCCATGAATGAAGAATGTTATGCTTCTTAACCTGCAAAGTAATACCGAACAGAGAATATGCGAGAAAAAATACCCAGAACACAGAATATGCGAAGAAAATATACCCAGAACACAGAATAGCAATGATTTTATTACTCAGAGAGAAATGTTCACAGGCCTCTTCGAGGGGGCAACCTCCAATAGAGCAGAGCTCGATTACGAAACAAGACACGACCCTCCTCGCAGGGAGTCTCTATCCTTTATATATGACTCATACATGCAATACCACGGGCCAATACCGTGGGTTTTATTAATACCGTCTATCTAATACTACCGTCCATTTACCCTTTATCTAATACTACCGCCCATTTGCAACTAACTGTGGTCCCTTCATTAATTGCGGGTTAACCACTTACAAATATTAATATGGGCTTTATTGACTCTTGACTATGACGTGATCCCATGACATGAATAAGGGGGTTAGGGTGGGACCCTAACATGCCCTCCCCCTTAAGACTAGCCTTGTCCTCAAGGCTGAAGCTGCGGAAACTGCTGAAGAATAGTGGCTGGTTCCCATGTTGCATCTTCCAGAGAGGTGTATTTCCATTTGGTGAGGACCTCCTTAATCATACGGCCGCGCAGGTGCTTGTCTCGTGTGTCGAGAACCTGTTCCGGTTGAAGCCAGATTGACCCTTCCTCGTCCAATTCAGGTAGACTGGTTTGAACTCGGCAATTGTTCCCAATCACCTTCTTGAGGCACGATACATGGAAAACTAGGTGGATTTTTGCTGTAGGTGGCAAAGCCAACTTGTAAGCCACTTCTCCAATGCGCTGAAGTACTTGGTATGGTCCATAGAATTTTGGAGAGAGCTTTTGACAACCCTTGTCTTTGAGTGATGTTTGCTTATAGGGTTGCAGCCTCAAAAAGCCCTGATCCCCTTCTTGAAATTGGCGCTCTGAGCGATGTTGGTCAGCCTGTTGCTTCATACGGTTCTGAGCTTGATGAAGATTCTCGCGCAGGTGGGGCGAGCATAGTTGCGCGGTGTTGTAGGAGTGGATCCACTGCTTGGACTTTTGAGCATCCCTTGAGATACGAAGTAGGTGAAGGCAGGAGTTGACCATATACTGCTTCATAGGGAGTCATTTTGGTGGTGGCATGATAGTTGGTGTTATACCACCGTTCTGCCAGAGGTA
>APFE031423278.1:47287-60040 GCA_000404065.3 Pinus taeda
CAGGTCTCTACTGCATGTAAGATGGCCATCATTTCCTTCTCGTAGGTAGATTGGCCCAGATTCCTCCCACTTAGTTGTTGGCTGGTGAAGGCCAATGGTCACCCTTCCTTCATTAAAACCGCTCCAATACCTGTTCCCGATGCATCACATTCACTGACAAATGATTTGGTGAAATCCGGTAGGGCTAAGACTGGAGTGGTACACATGGCGTTTTTGAGCGTGGTAAATGCCTATTGTGCTTCCTCGGTCCAGAAGAAGGAATTTTTCTTGAGGAGTTGAGTGAGGGGCTTCGCTATGCGACCATAGTTGTGGAAAAATTTACGATAATAGCCTGTGAGACCCAAAAATCCTCTCAAGCTCTTCAACGTCTTCAGTTGAGGCCATTCTTGCATTGCCTGGATCTTTTTGGGGTCCACCTTGACACCTTTACGTCCCACAATGTGGCCCAAATACTCAACTTCTTCCATGCCAAACTCACACTTAGACATCTTGACAAATAATTTATGCTTGCGGAGCAGTTGCAATAGTAGATCTACATGCTAAAGATGTGCCGCCCAGGTGCCACTATAGATGAGAATGTCATCGAAGAAGACCAGGACAAATTTTCTGAGATATGGTTTGAGGATGTGATTCATAAGACTCTGGAAAGTAGAAAGGGCATTGCAGAGACCAAATGGCATGACCAGGAACTCATAATGGCCTTCATGAGTTCTGAAAGCCGTCTTGGGAATGTCGACTTCCTTCATGCGAATTTGGTGATAGCCGGAGCGAAGATCCAACTTGGTGAAGAATTGCGCCCCATTGAGTTCGTCCAGCAAATCGTCAACCACCGGAATGGGGAATTTATCTTTGATTGTTAACTTGTTGAGGGCCCTGAAGTCGGGACACATCCGCCCCTCCCCATCTTTCTTGAGGACCATGACCACTGGGGATGAATAAGGACTAATGCTGGGACGAATGACACCTGCTTCCAACAATTCCTTGATGATTTTTTCTATTTCATTCTTTTGAGTGAACGGATATCTGTATGGCCGCACATTTGGGGGTTGAGCCCCTGAAACCAAGGTGATGCTATGATCATGTTCCCCTCGCGAGGGTGGAAGCTCATGAGGCTTGTCAAAGACCGTTCGATGGGTATTTAAAAGCTGCTGCATCTCCGGATGAATTGGCAGAGGTCTGGTTTCGACTACCTAGATTGCATTAAATTGTGGTATTACTCCATGATGGCCCTTTTTTAACAAATTTTCCATCCGATGCGAGCTGATGACCGAGGGTGCTCCCACTTGGAGGCCACGGAGGGTATGTGTGGAGTTGTTCTGCTTAAACTCATATATAACTCCTGGAAATCCATTGTGATTGGCCCAAGGGTGCGGAGCCATTCAGCACCTAGGACAATGTCGCATCCCCCCATGTGTATGGCAAACATGTGGGTTTTCAAGTGATAATCCCCCATTTGAAGTTTGACATTTTCACAACGGCCTTCACATTTCATTGTGCCCCCATCTGCAATTTGGACCTGGAAGTTAGAGATTGCCCGTACAAAACAATGTGCTGCTTCCACGATTTTTTGATGGATGAAATTATGGGTACTTCCACTATCAATCAAGACTATTACTAGGCGATGTTTAAGAAAACCCCTGATTTTGAGAGTTTGAGGGGAAGAGATTCCTGCCAACACATTGAGCGAAATAACTGGGTCGTCAAATACAATCTCCTTTTGGTTGTCTTCTTCGATCGCCTCCTGTTCCTCAAGAGGTGGATCTTCCTCAGTGGAGTTGTAGTCAGTGGCATCTATTTGAAAAAACTTGGGCTCCTTGCATTTATGACCAGGGGAATATTTTTCATCACAGTAGTAACATAGTCCTTGCTTCCTTCTCTCAGCCATTTCCTGAGGTGATACCTTTTGGACCTTAAGTTTCTGAGTCGTGGTATGAGCTTGTGGGGGATGACCTTTAGTGGGAAATTGGGGCGGCTGTATTGGGCTGTTATGGCACGTTCCACCTTACGGGCTACCTGGCAAGCTTCCGTCCATGTGGGAGGGTGGTGGAGTAGAACTTGAGCTTTGATGGCTTCTTTAAGACCACTGATAAAACATTCAGTGTAAAACTCATCGGAGAGATGCTGAGTGCGGAAGGCTAAGGCTTCAAAAGTGGTGATATATTCATCCACTGTACCCGTCTATCGGAGCTTAGTGAGATTGCCCAAAAAGGAGTCTCCCTGTTCAAAGCGATCTCGAAGAGCTTTGGCAAATTGGACCCAACTTGAAAAAGGTGCATTGCAACACTGATGCCATTCCGCCCATTGCCATCGTTCACTGTCCAAGTACATGGTCGCCACTCCAATCTTAGTCCAATCATCTTGGAGACGATTTAATTTGAAATACTGTTCCATTTGTGCTAGCCATGCGGATGGGTTAGAACCGTCAAATATCTGCATATCCAACTTGGGAGGTCGCTGACTGGGTGGGAAATCTCTGTTGGGTGGTGGATGGGTGTGCCAGACGTGAGGAGAGTGGCTAGACTCACCCTCATGGTGTACATGGTCATTATAGTGGTCCTCGAGAGCTGGCTCCTTGCCCTTATCGAGTTCTTGCCGTACCAGGCTAGATAGTTCGTCAAGCGTATTTTTTAGCTCGTTCATATCTGTTTCAAGTTTGTCTAGTCTTTCATTGGCCATTGCTTGAGCTCTAGTTTCTACCATACACCAACTTGATGAAAAATTGGGACCGCAAAAATTTTTTTTGTGAAGAAATTGAATGGTACCACTGTGCTCAGCTCGTTGTCCTGATGCTGATGGGCTAGATCATAAATAAGTGCTTCGGAAGATCTCAGACTTTTTTTTTGGAAAGCTCCGAACGGAGTTTTACTCCTTCTTGATCAATACTGCAGTCGCCAAATCCTCAAAATGTCAATGCCGCCAAAAGTCCTGCGAAAATTATAGCCAGGCACAGGAACCCTTCACAACTACTCCGATCTGGTGGATCTGTGAGATCTGAATCTTGGATCACTGCTGCTGCTGATCTGATAGAGCTGCGGGACTGATGTCTGCTGCTGCTGCACTCGCTGATCTGGAATAGATGATGTGTGATCCCCCGATAGAAAGGGAACTATGGTCTCGAGGAGTGTCAGGTGCTACAGATCGCAATATACATAAGGGTTTGACAGTAGTACTCGGCCCAATGTTTCAGGGCTCTAACTAAGGAGGATCGACTGTACCCTTAGCCGTAAAACCCGAATACCCTATCGTACGGGTGAGTAATCTCTCTGAGTGCTGTTCTCGGTGTACTGTAGCCACAAGATGGCCGAAAGTTTATCTATGGCGAGGCTTCAAGGTAGCTATGGGGCTTCCTATATACCCAAAGGGTACGTGGAAGACAGTCCGTGCGTGGTTCTGTCTAATGCGCTACTCGAAGGGGTACCCACAGGGGTTACAAGGGCGTCCAACAAACGTGACCACCTCTTGTATTTCATGCGTGCATGCCTCCCAAAATCCGCAGGTTTATGCGCTTAACGACAGATCCCGTGGTTTAAAGACGCTGGAACACGTCTCTAGCCAAAAAAAAAAATTGCTAAAATTTGGAGATTCCACCGAGCCCTGGAAAGTGCTCTGATACCACTTGTTATGCTTCTTAACCTGCAAAGTAATACCGAACAGAGAATATGCGAAGAAAAGATACCCAGAGCATAGAATATACGAAGAAAATATACCCAGAACACATAATAGCAATGATTTTATTACTCAAAGAGAAATGTTCACAGACCTCTTCGAGGGGGCAACCTCCAATAGAGCAGAGCTCGATTACAAAACAAGACACGATACCCCTCACAGGGAGTCTCTATCCTTTATATATGACTCATACATGCAATACCACTGGCCAATACCGTGGGTTTTATTAATACCATCTATCTACTACTACCGCCCATTTACCCTCTATCTAATACTACTGCCCATTTGCAACTAACTGTGGTCCCGTCATTAATTGCGGGTTAACCACTTACAAATATTAATATGGGCTTTATTGACTCTTGACTATGATCCCATGACATAAATAAGGGGGTTAGGGTGGGACCCTAACAGTGCAACCCACCATTTCAAACCCTCTTGTCTCGTCAGTCCAAGTCACCTGTCGGGTGTAACTGATAGTCTCGAGTCCTGCCTCCATTATTTCTTCAGTCCCTCTTGTAAGTGCACACATTGCGCCACCACCTAGGGGTGTAATCTAAATGTCTCTATGCTTTCGAGCACAACTAATGTGAGTAGCTCGCATGCTCACATGGTTGGGGTGAGCCAACCTTCTTCTAGTGTTATTCAAAACCCTGCTGGTCCTGCTGGATCAAGCAATGTCTATTACTAACAGGTCCAAAATCCCATTGGTCCATCTGGGTCAAGAAATTTCTAGTATCAATAGCCTTATGAGGCTCAGGTTTAGTACCAAACTCCTTATGTTCCATATGGTTCCCAAGGAATGTTAAATCCACTTTATGTCCTTCAGCCTGGGCAGTACGTTCAGCTTGGTCCAACCACCATTCCCGGTGGATATGGCCAGATATAGTTCGGAAATTTTCAAGGTTTCAATCCGGGAACTGTCCAAGTACCCTTGCAGCAGCAAAGACTACCTCTACAGCAACAAGGGCAACCTTCGTTGCAGCAAGGCCCATCCATGCAATAGTAGGGTCTGATGATGCAGCAACAGGGACCACTGCAACCCTCGCAGCAGTTGCGGCAAACCATGCAGCCGCAAATACAATATGTTCAACAAACCTCCCAACCTATGTCTTCGCAAGGACAAACTTTGCAGCCGCAAGGTCAGCCCTTGCAGCAGCAAGGCCAACCCGGATAGTAGCAACCCTTATATACATATCAACAGAGTCAACCTTTGCAAGGACAAGGTTAGGGTCAAGTCCTGCAACAGTAGACCCCAAATCCTCCTACCTAAGGGAAACAAGTTCAAAATCCTCTTATCCAAGGACAGAAGGTCCAAAATCCTTATGTCCAGGGCCAACAGGTTAAAAACTCGTATGCCCATGGACAGCAGGTGAAAAACCCATATGTCCAAGGTCAACATGCTCAACATCCTTTTAACCCATACGTTGCTTATCAACAACCTATGGCTAGACAATTTCAAGGCTTTCAAGGTCAAAGTCCACCCTACGGGCAAGGTAACCTACAATGGGAGTAAAATCGAATGCCCTATGGATAGAACCCTCCACTATGGGGACAAAATCCTTACCAACAAGGATGGACTCCTCCAGTTGGACCTGTTTATCAACCTCCAATTCCTTTCAATACTCAATCGTCGTTCTTGTCTACCATAGAGTTACCAAATGTGTCTCGACTCACGAAATATTTGATTCTTCATTCACCCTACTAGCCTTTGGTCCCATCCAAGATCTCGAGCGACTGTCCAAAGTTCGATGGGAAAGCAAAAGAATATCCTCAAGCCCATGTGATGACATATCACGTCTGGTGCTCTTCGAATTCTTACGTTGACGATTCTATTCATCTTCGTCTTTTCCAACGAACTCTCATAGGCACTGCAGCCAAGTGGTACATCAAGCTTCCTCGAAGTACTTATTATGACTTCAACTCTTTAGCCATGGATTTCCTCACGCATTTTCAATTGTCAGTTTGCTATGAAATCGGCACCTATTTGCTTACATCACTCAAGCAAAATAGTGTGACCCACATCTCCGATCACATCCATGAATGGAGACATAGGCGTCACCTCATCAAATTCGAGATTGTTGATCAGTTATTGACCGAATAGTTCACCAAATCATTTGTTGATCCAATTGCTCATGATATCACTATGGGTGGGTACGTCACGGAGGAGCAAGCCATTACTTGTGCCCAATACTTATAGCTCATTTACTCTCAGTATAACACTTTATATGAGTTATTACCTGATGCTCTGAGGCCATCATCTAATCCGACGGCATCGAAGTCAGAGGATACACCTCATGTTGATGGAGTAATTGGTTCAGTGTCCCCCTGCAAAATCTTCTTCCAAACAGAAGTCGGCCTGAAACACTGCTTCCAATAGTCTCTCTCAGAATCCACCTGGCCCTGGTAATACCTCAGAGTTCCACGTTGTTCATTCTACCACAGCAGACAAATCCTCGAAAGGTAAGAAGAAAGGCAAAGGAAAAGCTAAAACTAATGCCCCAAAACAGGGTACTCCTAAGTCGTCTGTTGATGATGCTTCCCAACGGAAGCTTAAGCATCTGTGCCTCATTTGTGAGGAGGACCACTATACTAAGGATTGTCCCAGACGATCAAAGTTAGTCATTTACTCAAAGGGACCCCAACTATCCTAAAGAGCCATTTCGTCTCAGTAGACCCAAATGGTAAACCAACCTCAATCATCTGCTTCCATAGGTTCACAAGTGTTCATGATGAGTACGCCCATTAATGTGGCTACTAGATCAAAAGATTATCAAACTCCTACCCCGACAGCAGGGAAAGAAAAAGAAGTTGCCACTTCTTCTTCTGCCCTGTCAAGTTCTGGGCCTCTTCATATAGAGCGACCTAACCTTAATTCCACCTTTCGACCACGTTCTCAAGGTGTGCTACGAAAGTCCTCGTACAATCCCAATGCTCGCTCTACTCAGCACTATAATATTGTTGAGGATTTGGCTCAGGCACCATCAGCTATGTCTACCCTCAAGGTACTTCAAAGATGTCCATCAATGGAAATCATTACTGTCAGCTATTCGGGGTATTGATCTTATTGATTCCAATCTTATATGTTTTGATCTAGAAAACCACGTTCCACGTCTTCCTCATCATATTTCCTTTCTCATTCATGTCATCATCAATGATAAAACCATTCACATAACCATCATTGATGAAGGTGCTTCCACCTGCATCATGTTTGTTGCTTGTTGGAAGGCAATTGGTTCTCCTACTTTGAACCAGTCCCCTAACACTTTGGAAGATTTTGACGGGCATGGTTCACGATCATTTGGTGTCTTACCCAACCTTTCCATTACTTTGGAAGGAAAGACAGTGCACTTTGAGGTAGAGATTGTTGATGCTAATCTCAATTATAATCTTCTACTGGGACAGAGTTGGACCCATGCCATGCATGTTGTCACCTCCTCCTTGTTCCGCGTGATTCATTTTCCCCATCAAGGGAAATATTCATAGTTAACCAACTGTCCTTCGTTTCCTCTTCCTCCTCAGATGGCAATGTTCTGTATGTCAAGCACATCGGTGCTCCTTATGAGGGTGTGGGGGCAAGTCTCTATAAAGATCCTACTCTTATGGGTATCTTTCCACTCCCACCTCCTCATGTTGCCTCTGTTAACATGATTTCGGTCAATCTGATCCTTGGGTCATTCCCTCTCCGGATCTTGTTGACACACGGGGCGGGGTAATGTCTTAATTCTGGATGAAATTAATTACGTGGAAATTATTTCGGCTTCGCCTCTGGTGTCCTCTGATTATCTTGTTTCAAAAACCTCTCTTGAAGTGTTTTCTCAATCCCCATGGCTTAGTTCTGGCCTGACGGCCATGTCTATGTGTCTTGAGAAGTTTTCTTCTCTGTTGCCTATTGACATGTCATTTTCATTTGCCATTGTCAAGCTCTTTCAACTGAGGGCGCCTTTATCTCTTCATAGATTCAGGTTTTTTCTCCCTCCCTGAGTTTTTACTGATTGCCCATTATTGCAATGGAGTTGTCATTTGACTCGTAACCCTCCCTCGCCCAGGGGGCATGGGGGAAAAGCTTTATATAAGTTCTACTCTATTATTTGACCGAGTCGATGTTTACTCGTCATGTCAACGATAAAACTCTGGTGCTCTTATGTGTTGATTGATTACCCAAGTCCGAGCATGGACTCTCTCAACAAGTATTATGCTTAGGTCATCTTGCATGGTTACTTTTATACTTTAAGTGTGTCATTCATTTTTGTACAGTGTGGTTTGGTGTGTTGTTTTGCAAGTAGCTTTCCTACTTATTATTTTTTTTCTTGCTTTGTAGATCTCAATGTCTCCTTACATCGGTTTCGCTGATGGTGCTTGTTGAAGTACCCAGAACCTATCATCTGTAGCATGGGCCATTTTGACCCCCATGATGAGTTAATTGATATTCAAGAGATTTTACTAGGTCAAACAACTAATAACATCATTGAGTATAACACAGTTATCGAATTGTTGTCAAAATCTATCACTCTTGGCATCCGGGATTTGGTTGTCAACATTGATTCACAGCTTGTCATTCTTCAACTCAAGAGGCAATATTCCGTCAAAAACCCTCAGATATTGAGAATGTATCTACGTATTCGTCTATTGGAGAGAAATTTTTATTACATTGCATATCATCATATTCCTAGACATATGAATACATTGATAGATGCATTAGCTAATTATGTGCTAGATAGACATTTGTGAAATATGTAAAAATAAAAAACAAATCATTTGTATCATAGTATCAGGAAAATATGTGTGTGTGTGTGTGTGTGTGTGTGAATAATGTTTGTAATGCATCAAAGCCTCAAAAAAAAATATGTGTATCCAAAATACATCCTTGGCTCGTAGGCCTTATACATCTGTGGCTCGAAGGCCCAAAAAATATGGAATGCTAGACCTATGCACTAAACATCATGATGCTCGTGATAGCATGTTTTTGCTCAGACTACGCGAGTCAACAGCCAGCGGATCCGATCTGACACCCCCACCGTATGCTTCTGGTAGTGGCGTGGGACATCACCCATCCGAGGGTACTTTGGGATCCCATGGGTCAAACCCTTGAGATTCTGCGCAATCTCCTCCTCATTGTCTTTCCCCTCCTAATAAGGAGCGACATCAAACTGCCAAGTGATGTGCCTGGAAATCAGGGACATCCCGGCCGGGCGTTCTCGTCCAACATCTGCATTCATAAAATTGAAGTGTCATGAACACATATATTTCAAAAATAGTAAAAACATCAAAAAACTAAAAAATTGTTTGTTTTTACCTCCATCATCAAAATCCTCCCCTTCTGGGAGTGGCATATCCGGATCTTCACAGAAGTTGGTACCACTGTAAGGCCAATCCTCCACCACGATCAACTGTCGTCGTAGCCATGAGAAGAAGGTGGGCTTGTAGGACATCTGTTGGCCCCCCCATAACCCTAGGCATCAACTTGCTCCAACGGACCATCCATGGGTCTCGTGGCATCGACAGATACACCTCAGTCAGTTGGTATTGGAACAACGGAACCTGCTCCAGGAAAAAGGTCACTAGCACAGACCCAAAGCAAAACTGCTTCAGGTTTCCCGCCTTAGATTTTGATAGCTGGAGCTTCATGTTGACTTTCGTAGATTCTGCCAGTTAAAAATAGTGGGTGTTGTGCACTCAATAGCATATAGGAACTTGGACTTTTTAGTCTCATGTGGCACTTGGGACCTAGCCACTCTGTTGATGGTCAATAGTAATACTCTCAACAAAAGATCCCGAACAGTCGCGATATCAATCTTGCCACTCTTGGATTTGAGAGCTTATGGGCAATGTTCAGAAAGTAACATGGACACACTTGCTCCAACCAGCCTCGACCCATATAGGTTGACTGGTTCCCCTCTCTGGGATAGTCCTGTGATGAAATAAATATCTGAAGTCTCCAACTCCAACTCTTGGTCACAGATTATAAAAATTTCCTGATTTATGTCCCACTGACTAATCAAACATTGTAGCAGCTCAAGTTGAGCCCACATCCCTGGTGTGAGAAAGAACTTGAGGAGCCCATAGTTCCCTAAAGCTTCCAAGCAATTTGGATTAGCTATTGCTTGGGTATTGATATCATCATGCTCTATTTCTTTCCAATCCACCATTTTCAACGATTTTCTTCCTGCAACAACCATTCAATCAAGTCCATGATCATTTTTTGACAAATAAATTTGGATTCAAGTGGTCAAATTGAGCAAAAACATGTAAATTTTTTGTTCACGAGGTCGACAAAACTATTTTAAAAATCGTAGCGCCAACAGTGCAGTTGACAGTTTTAGCCACCCCCGATTGGCACAATTCCATGTCTGAAAATTATGCCGACTGAGGGTGAATTTTTTTTGCCAAAATATCCCCATGAAATCCAAAAAAATGGATAAAAATAGGAAAAAACATTATGAAATAGAGCTTAAGGTCTTGGCCCTTACCTGCACCAGACGGCTCAGCGAATGACCTACTGGATCTCCTACAATCTGCTCCAAAACAATTAGGGCACAAATGGTTAAAAAGATCTTCACACAAAGGTAAAATGGTAAAAAGTAAAAACTAATTAACTTCCCCCCTTTTTATTCATTTTTATGAATATTAAGGTTTTTAAAGTCTTTTTGACCTATTTTACCTTAGAACTACATAATGCATTTACCTTTCTTGTGCAACGACAGGTGACGGATTATTGACAAGGATACTCAAGTCCCGTTTAAGCCCTTTTATTGACTCGTAAAACTCAAATGAAAAGATCGTCGAGTAATTTCCCTTTTGACTCGTTAAAGAAAATAAAATGGGGAGGTATGCTTTCAGCTCTTTTCCGACCTTTTAAACACAAAAACATTGTTGAGCTCTTGTCGTTTTGAACTCGTTAAAGGATGTGAAACGTCGTTTACTCCTTTTTTGGGTTGAGATAAAATATTTATGAAAAAAGTGCCCCTTGACTGAAATGATCAAGTGGTTCTCTCAAGTATCATTTTCTATCTTTTTGGGCTCAAGAGACACAAATATACAAAAAGGGACCATATGGAGTTTTCTTTTCCGTGTCTTTTTCAAAATCTCTAAACATGAAAAAGATACTGAGTTTCCCCTTTGTCGGTCTCGTTAAAACATTAAACGACATTGGATTCATCGCCATGACGAACATGGGCTTCTCCTTCCTAGGGCTCATTAAACTTACTAGGTCGTATTTGTCTAAATAATGAACTTACAATGCAAGCACATGCTATCCCCTTCAAGCTTGCGATAAAAAATAATTGGGGTACCTGCCAGAAATGGTGGGGGGGAATTTGGAAATCCAATCAGTCGTATCAGTAGCTTACTCTTGAACATGACACTATATGTTTCGTGTCAAGTTGGAGTATCCTCCTTTCATCATTGACCTTCTTGGGTTGGGCCATTCAATTTTTGCCTTCCATTTGATCTCTGCCATGTCATCATGACCACCGATCCTATGGATCGAAAAGTTGCCAAACTCTGGAATCATGTCGCCAATATGTTCAAGAGTTAGTCCCTCTACAGTTACACTTACTCCTGATTCTCAGGCTCATCTGAAATCATTTGCATCCCTTTGTCTCATGTCGATGATGTGGGATACATCATGGCCCTCCTTCGACACGATCGCTTCTTGTCGACTTCAGCTCATTATCCAGGAAGCTGGCCAAGAGACTCCCTTTTATTACCTTAGAGCTTGCATGCCCTAATGGCAATTTCTTCGCACTTGATGACGAGTTCACATCATTGGCTTTTGATCGGGTGATTTCACTGGTGTTCAACATCAGTTCCTTTATTCACATTCCATGAACTATGATGCCAATACCTTGAGAGCCATTGTCATTATTAGTGGTTTCTCTCGTGCTTGTTAATAGTTCACATCATTGACCATAATCAAGCGACTTCTTAGCATGCTCGACTTCAACACATTCATTCACATGATAAGATTTGTACTTTGATTGGGTTGTTTAGAGTGCAAGACCTTGGGATAAGATTACATAAGTCCAGGTTGCGAGGCAATGTGACATGGTCATGTTGATATACATGTCTCTTTCAGATGGATGGATGCGACCATACCTTGGTTCCTGTCAGGCCAGGAGTAACTCCAGACTTGGCAGAAAAACTGATTCGTTTATTTCATTAGGTAGCTATTGTTATATACATGAATGTGACTGATCAGTTCATCTTCTTGATGACTGTTCACATTCTAGAAGATTAGGTGTCAACATTCCCCCCCTTAATCTGAAGGGATGTTGGTGAGTCCAAGCATGGTTCTGAATCTTTCAAGCTTTTCTCTTCCAAGCACTTTGGTGAAGATGTCTGCAATTTGCTCATTTGTGGAACAATGGCGAAGATGGATCGTTTTGGCCTCAACATGATATCGGATCAGATGATATTTAGTATTGATGTGCTTTGTACAATCATGGAACTTTGGGTTCTTGGCCAACTTTATTGCAGAGGTGTTGTCAATCATGAGTGGAGTTGATTGTACTTGTTTTACCTGCAAATCTTCAGGAATTTTCCCGAGCCACACAATTTCTTTCGTTGCTTCAGTTGCTACCACGTATTCTGCTTCTGTTGTGGAATCTGTCGGAACTGATTGTTTGCATGATCTCCAAGAGACAGCTCCTGATCCAAGACTCATATCATATCCTGAAGTGGATACTCCAGTTTCTTTGACTCCATCGAAGTCTGAATCAGAGTATCCAATCAAGCTGAAGTCGTCCACCTGTGTATACTTTATTCCAAGGTCTTGAGTTCCCTTCAAGTACCTTAGAACTCTTTTTGCAGCAGACCAATGTCCCTCACAAGGCTTTTGCATAAACCTGGAGAGGATTCCAACAACAAATGAAATGTCTGGTCTGGTAGTAGTGAGGTAGATGAGACTTTCTACAAGCTGTCTATACTTTGTTGCATCCTCAAATTCCTTTCCTTCAATAGATGTGAGCTTTAAGTTTTGTTCCATTGGAGTAGAAAGAGGATTTCACTCTGTCATGCCAAATCTGTTTAACAAATCTCCAATGTATTTCTTTTCAGAAATAAATATGGATTTTGGATGTTGGGTTACTT
>APFE031423278.1:64730-86980 GCA_000404065.3 Pinus taeda
TACAGTTTGGGATTCATTACAGTGCCAAAGCAGCTCCTCTATTAGTTGGTTTCACTGATTCTAATTGGGTTGGTGACCCTGATGATCGGAAGTCTACTGCCGGTTATGTCTTCACTCTTGGTTCAAGACCTATTACATGGGCTTGTAAGAAACAAGCTGCCATTTCTCTTTTGTCAGTAGAAGCAGAGTATCATGGTGCCGTGGAAGCTAGTAAGGAAGCCTTGTGGCTTCATCAGATCCTATCAGAATTTGGCTTTGAGCAGCAGCATCCGACTACACTTTGGTGTGATAATCAAAGTGCATTCAGCTTTGCAAAGATCCAGTTCAGCATCAGCGCAGCAAACACATTGAACTTCACATGCACTTCATCAGAAAGCACATTCATGACCATGTTCTTGAAGTGCAATATTGTTCAACAGATGATCAGGTTGCAGACATCTTCACAAAGGCTCTCACAGAGGTGAAGTTCACTAAAATTCGATATATGCTTGGAGTTTAGGAAGTTGTCATAAGGGGGGATAGGCTCTAGTGCCTCCTTCCTTCTCCTATTGTGTCATATTTGTAAATCCTTCAATCCTATCCCAAGTTGTTCTTAAGGGGGGATGTTAGGATATTCCGACACATAGGAAATAGTTAAGTTCAACTTGGTCTAGTGTAGAGTTAGGTATAGAGTTAGGTAAAGTGTGTTTCTTTACCGTTGTACATTTTGTAACTTACAATCCGACGGTCACGATATGTAGTGATCCGACGGTTCATTCTCTCCTCGGTACTACCGACACTTGATCCGTGGCTTGACACCCGATTGGTCCATGAATTCTATTTAAAGCGCATGGAGGGTCATTTGTAGGTTAACCGTGCATGAGAGAAGCTTATGTAAATTTTCATTCTTTTATTAATTAATTGCCTGTAGTAGCCATGTTGGCGCAGGCCGTGGACTGTTTCCCTCTCTGAGGGTTTTAACCACGTCAAAATACTGGTGTATTGATCTGTGATCTGTTTGTGAGCGGTGTCCTTTTGGTGTTTTGTCTGAGGAACTTACCCTGTAAATTCCTACACAGGCTTGAGAAAAACCAGATCACCTCAATTCTTCCTTTTGATGTGCTCAGCATGGAGAATCCTTTCAAATATTTAGGTTTTTGGCTGAAGCCTAATGCATACAGGAAACAAGACTGGAACTGGCTGGTTGCAAAATTTGAAGCCAGAATCTCTCGCTAGAGCTACAAATGGCTTTCCAGAGCAGGAAGATTGACTTTAACCAAATCTGTGTTACTAGCCATGCCAGTCCATTGGGCAGCATTAACATGGGTCCTAAAAGGGATTCTAGATAAGATAAGAAGAATTTGTAGCAGATTTCTCTGGGCGGGCTCAAAGGAGGACTCAGTACTTCCATGGTTAGCCTGCGAAAAAGTGGCAAGACCTAAAGAATGGGGAGGATGGGGGATAAAAAATCTCATTGATTTCAGTATCTCTTTGGCTCAAAATCAGGATGGAGAATCATCAAAATGGAAAATCTATGGACAAGAGTGGTGAAGAGGAAATACATAGACCCTATACCTTTAGAAGAATGGGTCAAGAACCCAATCAAGAAAAGGAAAAATGCTTTGGTGGTTTGGAAAGCCACAGTGGAGGCTTTCAAGGTGATTGAACAAGGTCTGGCCTGACAGATTGGTAATGGGGAAAAACTGAGCATAGGAAAAGACCCCTGGGTTGGATGCAATAAAAAATTCGCCCTGTCCCCTGGACTAATCAGACATCTAGAATCTAAAGGCATCTTTTCCCTAAGTCAGGTTGAGAAAATTGGCTCCTCTTCTATATGGGGGCAAGCTTGGAAATCCGGAGAAGAACTAGGTCTACAGCCTGTCTGGTGGAATGAATGGAAAGTATATACTTAAGAGCTAAATAGATCAAATGTAAGGATAAAAGGCAGACAAGATCAGTTGGTTTGGGCACATGCGGAAAATGGATCTTACTCCCCAAAATATGGGTACAAATTCTTAATGTCAAAAAAAGGTTGGGGAGATCCGTAATGGTGGGCCAAACTGATATGGAAACTCAAATGCCCAGCAAAAGCCAGACTATTCTTTTGGTGTATTCTAAAAAGGAAAATTCCTACATGGGATATTCTTCAAGACAAATATAAACAAGGTCCGGGGAGATGTCCATTATGTCAAGCAGAATCTGAAACCATTAGACATATGTTTCTAGTTTGCCCATCTGTTAAAAAAGTATGGGCGGAGGTCGGGAACTCATTAATAAACAGGTTGTTTGGGAGGGGGAAAACTTTCATGAGGTATGGGAAAAATGGTGGCGGCAATATCCTGAAGGGAATATGCGGAATCTACCTCCTATCATCTGTTGGGGGGTCTGGATCGCAAGGAACAGGAATATATTTTTGGATAAGGAAACCTCAGCTGAATCAATAGCGGTTCAATGCTCTTCTATCCTTTCAAATATCCTTGAATCATAGGAGGAAAGAACTCCCAGGCAGATAAGGGAGGAACAAATCAAAGAAGGAGTCCCATGGGCCTACTTTGACGGGGCTTCTCAGAACAACAAAGCAGGAGCAGGGATGATCATCCACCTAAATGAAAATCAGACTTTAAAAGCTGCAGTGGGTCTAGGCATGGGGACAAATAACTTTGCAGAACTATCAGCTCTAAAACTTCTTTTATGCTGGCTCATTCACAGGAACATCCTCACGGTTCAAATCTTCGAAGATTCTTTAATTGTCATAAAATGGGTCAATGGTCAAAGTAGTTGTCAAAATTATATGCTGAGACCTTTATTAGAAGAAATACAGTTTTTAAAACTCTCTTTTAATGTGTTTTCAATATGCCATATATACAGGGAGCGAAATGTTGCAGCAGACAAACTTTATAAGGAAGGTTTGCAGCAGGTTATGGGCAGCTGGAAAGTAGCAAAAGAGACTCATGGACAGATCCGTGTGTCGGATCAGCCTCCTCAGCCTCCTCACACCTAGTGTTTTTTCTTTACCAATGTAGTATTAAAACGTTTCTGTAATTTTCAATGTTTGATATCATACTGGTACTATTGATATATATTGGAAACTAAGTTTCCAAAGTTTTGACTAGTTCCTATTTTCGTTTTGGGTTGTTTTCCTCCTACGAGGAGACCCAGGAAATAGATAAAGAACTGACATCTCTTGATGGATAATGATTTTTGGACTGGTTACAGTGTCTGTTTGCTAAAAACGTAAACTGTGTTTGAAGTTTACGTCATCAGAGGATACATTGGTCAGCTTTTTGTTCAGAAAAGACTGTCTTTTTTGTAGTAGCTTTATGAGGTCATCATATAGCAAAAGGAATGGCCAGGCATATGCTTGTAACTTTTTATTCTGTTTAATAAAAAGTTCGCTTTTTTCTTTGGAAAAAAAAATAGATTTACATAAATAAATAATGATCACAAATAATTAATTCATATTAAAAAATAAAAGATAGAAAAAGTTACTATCAAATTAATCCAAATACTTGGAAAGTAAAAAAACTATTATAACAAGAAAGAAAGAAAATTATTTTAACATCCATGAGGTTAAAGATAGCCTATGGGACAGATTGCTTCTTCATCTGCTTGGTGTATTCAACTCTTTTTTTATGAAGCTTCGCAATAAATTCTCCACACTTCTCGACAAACGCCTTGCTAAATAGATTATCCCAAGGGCTAGTTGTCAACATGTCTGCATAACTTTCCCTGTTGTCTTTAAAGGCCTCACATTCTAAAATGAAATGCTTTTCTGCTTCCACTTTTTCGGAAGAACAAAAAATGCATACTCTTTCCTCCCACACTTCTTTTGGCCTTTTCCAGCGACCTGTTTCACAACGAAGTTGATGAGAATTAGTCCTTAACTGCGTAATAAGAATTTTGGCTCTCCAAGAGATATTGGCCTCTATGTATGCTTTTGGTTGATGACTATGTGTGAGATTAAACACTTCAATATAATACTTTTTCTTTCTTCCTAGCTCCTTATCCCAAGTATGCTTGTGGAACTTATCCATAACAAAAGCTTTTATCTCTTTGTTGTTTATGAGGCACGGGTTTAAGCAAATACCCCATTTACTAAACCATATGTTATTTTGTTGCATCCAAGTCTTTTTCTGTTGCACAATATGTCATGAAAGACAACCTTAGGCCATCTACCCTCTTCCATTTGCTCAATTTTTTTTAAATACCTTATGACTCGCACCATAGCAATTGCTTAAATAGGAGCAGCCCTTGTTTCACTTAACAATATATCATAAGGAACTGCGCGTTTAATCTTGAATTTGTTTGTAATCAAACGCTTCTTAATTTTCTCAATTTGTTTCCACTGCATGTCGGATGAACCGCTGGCCCATAGTTCACAACCATAGAGAAATACCAGAATCACTAGAAGACCAAAAAGAGTTTGACTGGTTTTTCAGTTCCATAACTCTGCCTCTCTATACCTATTTTGAAAAGCATAAAATGTTTTCCAACCCCCCAAAGTTCTTTTCTTTCTACAACCATCCTAGCTTAGATTTTTGTTGAAGTCAATTCCGAGGTATTTGTAATCCACAACTTAGAAGTTATGTTGCCTTCAAAGTAGAACTTATGCTGGTTATGTTTTCTTTTTTTAGAGAAAACCACTACTTTCGTTTTACTGATATTGACTTGCATCCTCACACTTCTACAAAAATGCTCAAGGGATAATTTAGCAATCAGAATAAGGTCACAAACTTGCCCAAATAAATACCATCACCCCCTTGCGAATTTAACCACTCCTCAAGCTTGTCGATATATAAACCCAAAAGGGTAGGAGACTGTGGACAACCTTGCTTGACCCCGATATCACTTCTAACACTTTCAGAAATGCCTGCTGAAGTTCTAATTTTGACTATCACCTCTTCATACAGCCTATGCACATCTGCTCTCAAATGTTTAGGATCCCAAGTTCCTCCAATTTATGCCAAATCTTATCCCTAGGAACTGTGTCAAACGCTTTTATGAAATCAACAAAGCAATAAAAGACTTCTTCCTTTTTCTCCCAAAATTTTCAATGATGTGCCTTAAAGTTATATAATGATCAATTGTGGAATGTTTAGGTCTAAAACCTGCTTGCCCTTGAGCATGCTTATCTCTTTCTTCTGCCCACTTGCTAATTTTATTTTCTAGCATGCTTCCAAATAGCTTTGCAAACAAAGGGTTTATCACGATAGCCTTATAATTGGAGGGATTATTGACATCACTGCTCTTAAAAAGAGGTATTGTCAGACTAGTTGTCCAATATGTGGGGAACCCCTATTGTATGATGATGTTGAAAAATTTTGTAATGTGAGGTGCAAGAATCTTTGAGCCCCACTTTAGATATTTTGCTTGGAGTTCAGCTAAGTCTTTTTCTTTTCCAACACCCATCTTCTTGATGCCCATCTCTACCTCTTGCACCGTGAAGAGTTCAGTATCAATGTTGACCAAGGGGGAGGGTCAACCTTAGGATCTTGCTCATAAATTTGTCTTGCATAGTCAAATCATTTAGAAGCTATAATACTATTTCCAGTTTGTAACTTTCTCGGTTGGAGCTCCTTCCAAAATAATTTGGGATTATTTTTCCCAAGGAAGATTAGTTCTTCCCTCCTTGAAACCATGAAATCAACATTTTTCTTGCTTAATAACTGCTTGTAAGCTTTGAGCTTTATGTTATCCTTGTTTGACTCTTTCCACATTCTCCTTACCTTTTTTGCATTCCTCGCAAAACCAAGAATTAACAAGAAAGCAATTTGTTTCAGACTTCTTAATTTTTTCTCTTTTGCACTCTACAAGTGCGCATTGAATTAAATGTGTTAATTCATGACTATGAAGGCTATGAATTGTGATTTTCTCGTTCTCAAAGAGCATCTCTAGCATCATTTTGAAGGTATTACTATTTTCTTGAGTCAAAAGAATTATGCCCTTTGGGAGATTTTGTTGGACATGCTAAATTTTTTACTATAATTGTTTCTTTCCCGTCTGAGATAAACTCAAATAAATTGGCTTGTGATATGATTTTAAGTCCTAGAGCTAATCTCCAATCAAAACTTCCTCCATTTTCTCAAAGAAACCATGAGAGCAAATTATATATTTTACGACACTTTGCTCCATTGTGAGTATTGCAAGTGAAATTACCAGACTTGTCCCATCTAATCAAGCCATTACAAATGACTAAATCAAAGGCCCCACATAGAGTAAGCAATTGTTTACCAAAGATATTGCAACTCTTGTCCTCTAAAATTCTTTCCCATTGATGATTACTCTCTTTTGTAAGCCAAATAGGGTCGCAGTCTTCTTTACAACAAAGAATGTTAGCTTGCTCACTTGCAGTCTTAGCATTGAAATCACCCACTATAAGGACTTCACCTAGCTGAGAATATGTTGCAATATCTGATTTTAAGGCTGCAAATGGATCTTTGTGGTCAAGTCCTCTACCTTTGTAGGATTTTGAAACTTGCGATGCAAAATAACATGCTGCAATTTGTTAGTTTTTGGTAGCATCAGAAGTTCTCTAGCCTTAAAAATTGGTGGAGAGGCTAAGGCACATGAGTTCTAAAGAACCCAAAAACCATTTGGTGAAATTCCACCCGGATTGTATTTTATTAAAATAACTAATATTTTTAATGGGGTTCCTAAGTATAAACTTAGGGAAATTAAAATATTGATGCGTACTAATCAAAATATGGGTGAGAATGATCTAGAAGGCGGATCAAGTCATGTTTTAATCTAAGCCGTTGATTATAGACTTAATCTCGGTCGTTGAAGACTCAACAGGAAAGTATAAAATGGAGGCTTGGGGTTCATTTGGAAACACACAGAGAGATTGAGGAAAGCAATTTTCTGAAGTGAGAAGTTCTCAGGAGGAAAATCGATTGGGGAGATCTTATAGCTAAGGGGTAGAGAGAAACTAGGAGAAGAACTTTCTGGAAAATATAGAACAGAGAGGCGAAGAGAGCTTATAGAGAGGCAACGCAGTAGCCGGGAGAGCTGACGCAAAAAAGCTGCCTGTCACATAGCTTCCAGAATTGTTGGAACAACCGGAACTGCTGGAATTGTCAAGAACCGTTGGAATTGTCAGGAACTGCCGGGAGAGCTGACATAGAGAAGGTGATGGAGGGCTAACGCAGGGCTAATGCAAAAATAGCCGGGGTTAACCAGCCTTGTGCTGGATCAGCATTAGTTCTGCTAGGTGAAGTGAGCTAAAACTCACTTAGATTTTCTGCCAATATTTTCTCTGTAAAGGATTGCTAGATGAGCATCCTAGATTTGTATTCAGATATTTATCCTGCATAATAATAAACCCTCAGAACTGTTGCACTGGTGTTCCAGCATTGGGTTTTTCCAGGGACTATTGTGTCCAAAAATAAGTGTGTCTAATGTATCTTGTTCTTTGCTCTATTTTTTGTTTCATGAGATCAAATATTTAACTATTGTAGACTGCAGAAGTAATTTGCTTCAGTATTCAGAAGAATAACTTGATGAATGTAATTTAAAGATCGAGTAGGTGAAGTAGATTCATATTTTCTACAATAGGGGTTCCTTCAGTGTAGGAATTTTCTCATCATATTAGAGGATTGATTTTGAAACAGGAAGAGCAGATGAAGTGTTGAGCAGTGAGGTCAAAAGCTGCACTTGGCAACAATTCGAATCCCCTTGAAGGGATTACGCAGTCCTTGCTGGGAAGCAAATCCGAGGAAATATCTCTCTGAGTGAGACGATAGAGAGGTACGATTTCCAATTCGTGAGTTTGCAGAGGTAGAGGGAGTGACGCAAAGCCTCAGTGCAGTACTTAAAGGGCGCAATTTCTGCCGAGGCAGAAATCCACTGGAAAAGAACAAAGACATGTAAAAGGGGAATTTTCTCCCCATAGAACGTTCCGCCAAAAAGTTCGAATTTCTCACTTGCTAAGAAACTGAGCAGTGCTAAGCAGTGACTAGAGGAGTCAGTTCGATAGTTGGGTGAGATGGCACCGCATGGGCTCAGAGATCAGGACAAGTTGGACGAAGCCTCCAACTATGTCATCTGGAAGACCATAATCTTAGTTGTTCTGGAGGAATATGATCTCGAGCCCTATATCAAAAGTGTTGTAGTTGTCCCTGTTGAAAATGATCAAAAGAAGAAGTACAAGGCCGAGTAGGGGAAGGCAAAGAGGCTCATTCTCGATGGAGTTCGAGATCATGTGGTCTCACACTTGCAAGGCAAGGATATAGCCTGAGAGATGTGGGAAGCCTTGTCTTCTTTGTATGAAGGCTCTTTCGAACAACGGAAGATGTATTTAGAGCAGAAATTGCAACGAACCTTGATGCAGAAAGGAGAAGGGGTTAACCTTTATCTTCAACGTCTTCAGGACACTAGAGACCAACTTTTTGGAGTGGGGTCCACTCCTCAGCCAACCGCGATGGTGAGGATAGCCCTTAATGGAGTCTCAGATGAATGACAAGTTTTTGTCCAAAACATATTGGGTAGGGAAAAACTACCTTCATGGGAGGAGATGTGGGCAACTCTTCAACGAGAGGAGTTAAGGAGAAACCTAGTGAAGGTCAACCTCAATGACAGCAGTGGGAGTGGCACAAAGACGAAGGGGGAGGAGGAAAACACAACTCTAGCATCGAAGGGATAACAGAAGCCGAAGTGAAAGAAGGACATTTCGAAGGTGAAATGTTTTAGTTGTGGTGAGATGGGCCACTATGCATCCCAGTGTCTTTGAAGAAAAAGAATAAGGATGAGGAACATGATCCTAAGGCTACTTCAACGAAGATTGACAAGGATGAGTTTGCCATGAGTGCCCATGCACCTCCAAGAGGGAGATGGGGCGATATTGAGTTGTAGTTGAGAGGACTACATGTGGGTAGGATCCATGAGGAGTCCACCTCTTAGATCAATTCCTTGCTACGAGAGCCCAAGATTCTGCAGTAACGAGATGGACTTAGTGTTAAATGATGTAGTGGATTGTTTGGAGGACAGATGCAGTAGCTTGGGAGCAGAGGCTGATAAACGCAAAGCAAGGTTGGAAGCAGTGTAGTTGTCGCAGTGCATAAGATTCAGAGGGTTAGAGAACAGTAGTAGCCAGATTCCAACATTTTATTATCCTGAACATAGTTAAGTTCAATTAACTTTGGATGTTTTTTAGTTGCTTCTCTCAGCAACTGAGTTGCAGTACAGATGCAGTGTTAACAATGGCAGTGCTAGAAGCATAGCAAATGCAACTTTTGGGAGGGAGTTGTAGTACATATGCAACCGTGGTAGTGTCAAGGGCAGCAATACAGTAGCAACAACAACACAATGTTGGTGGCAACAACAGTGCAGAAAGGAGATGCTTCAGAACAGAGCAACATGTAGGTGGACATTGTTGCTAGAGCACTTTCCTTGCTAAGAGGGAGTGTTAGTTTTTTGTAGCATCATAAGTGATCTAGCCTTGAAAATTGGTGGACAGGCTAAGGCACATGAGTTCTAAAGAACCCCAAAACCGTTTGGTGAAATTCCACCCAGATTGTATTTTATTAAAATAATGAATATTTTTAATGGGGTTCATAAGTATAAACTTACGGAAATTAAAATATTAATGTGTATTAATCAAAATATGGGCGGAAATTATTTAGAAGGCGGATTAAGTCATGTTTTAATCTTAGCGGTTAATTAGAGACTTAATCTCGGCCGTTGAAGACTCAACAGGAAAAGTATAAAATGGAGGCTTGGGGTTCATTTGGAATTGCACAGAAAGATTGAGGAAATCGATTTTTTGAGGTGAGAAGTTCTCAGGAGAAAAATTGATTGGGAGATCTTGTAGTTGAGGGGCAGAGAGAATCCGAGAGAAGGACTTTCTGGAAAATACATAATAGAAAGGTGGAGAGAGCTTACAGAGAGGCAACGCAGTAGCCGAGAGAGTTGACGCATAAAAGTTGGCTGTCACATAGAATCTAGAATTGCCAAAATAGCTGGAACTGCAAGGAGAGATGACGTAGAAGGCAGAGAAGGTGACGTAGGTTTGACGCAAAGCCAACGTAGAAATAGCTGGGGTTAGCCAGTCTTGTGCCGATTAGCCGAAATTCTACGGGGTGAAGTGAGGTAAAAGTCACTCAGATTTTCCGCCAATATTTTCTCTATAAAGGATTGTTAGATGAACATCCTAGATTTGTATTCAGATATTTCTCCTGCAATAATAAACCCTCAGAACTGCTGCATCGATTTTCCCGCATTGGGTTTTGCCAGGGACTATTGTGCTAAAAAATAAGTGTGTCCTATGTATCTTGTTCTTTGCTCTATTTTTTGTTTCATGAGATCAAATATTTAATTAGTGTAGGATGCATAAGTAATTTTCTTTAGTATTCAGAAGAATAGCTTGATGAATGTAATTTAAAGATCAAGTAGGTGAAGTAGATTCAGATTTGTTGTAGTAGGCGTTTCTTTAGTGCAGGAATTTTCACACAACTCTGATGTGGTTTCCATTTTATGATATTTTAAACCAAATGAATTGTTTATTTGAGTCTTCTTTTTCTAACTGAATGAGACTACCTTCTTTCTCCCTCAGTAAAACCATGATACCCCCATGCCCTTTGCCATTCCCTGCTGCCTTGTTCCACACTGCCATCTTCGAGCATGCTTCAAACAGAGGTGTCTTGCACCCTTCATGCTCATGTGTTTCTATGAGGCAAATTATGTCTCTATCTTCCACAATAGGCCCTAACCCAGGTCATCGTCTCCATGGGTAACCTCTGCAGTTCCAACAAACTAATCTTAAGGAAACATGGGTATGAATTGATTGCTATTTATTTTGACATGCAAGACTCACATTTGAGTCTTTGTCCCTGCTTTCCCATAATGACCTTGCTTCCGGATTTCCTATTGAAGAGTTTGTTGCCTCTTCTTTATTACCATCTTGCTGCTTTGTTTTGGAAGGAGGTCCAAATCGCACTATCACAACTTTACCTTTATAAATCCATGTTCTCTTTCCTTCATCTCTTGCTGCCCTAACCTTTAACATTTCCTCCCTCCTTTCCTCCCGTTGTCTTACAGTTAAATCTTCTTCTAGAAAAAAGTGAGAAACCCTCAAGAGATGCTTCTTGCTTAGAGCGATATATTTATCACACAATCTAGGCATGATGACTTTTATGGGCTTGGCTCTCTCACTGTTAAACTTACTCGCCCTCCATGCTTGACATATTTGTCCTTGACATAGCAACTTGTCTTTCATGAAGTCTCTTGCAAGGTCAAGAGTACATTCATTTTTCCCATAGTCTTTCACCCCTTCAATAATTATGTTTGCTGCTCTATTTTGTCTTTCCTTGCCTTTACTATATTGCATGTTGTCAACTCGAATGTTTGTTTCTCCTTCCTTATTAGCATAATTGCTAATAACTTGAGCCCAAGTTTTGGAAACTTTGTTGGAATCTCCTTTCCTTTCTTCTCTTGCTTTCTCTTCATGGTTGTCTATTTGGGCAATCGTTTTCCCTTTATCTTGGGATGATTTCGCATTCACCATCTCTGTACTTTCCACTACAGATGTTTTGCACATCCACATTCATGCGTTGCCAATCTGTCTTCCCTATCAGTAGAGCTTCTTGTAGCAATGCCACTTGTTCTTTTAAAACTTTATTACTTTATGCTAAAGCCTTGTTCTCTGCTGTTATTATATGAATTTTATGATCTTTTCTCGCTCTTTAGCTTCTAAAACCTCCAACCTTTGTTTTGCATTTAACAATTCTTTCACATAAAGATCAGATGACCAGGTGAGAGGTGTGGATGTGGAACTATAGAAGGTAGAATCATCAATGCCTTTTCCTCTGGACTTCTTGTTGCCACATGCTTGTAGAGGGGACTTGTTTGAGTGCTTATTGCGAAGGGCTCGAGTACTTTCCCTTTGAGACCATTTTTTCTTTGTTTGTTCCCATTTTAGATGGGCTAGTCTTCATTTTAAAATGCCCTGATATTGTTTGGCATTGACCTAAACCTACTTCCCAGCTTTGGCAGATGAGGCAATTTTCACTTGTCCTAAATAATTTGTCTCCACAGGTTTTGAAATTTCTTGTCTCGTTGTCATGTTTGAATGCATTTATTGTCCAACCTATTTTGAGAAAGATGTAGGTCCAACCTATTCCTCACTGCGTGCCTATAGAAACCGGTCTCTGCCCTGGTCCTCACTACTGTTGTCTGAACCTCACTGCCCTTATCTGCTATTCGCTATCCCTTGTCTGCTATGCTATTTGCTATAAATCCAATTTTCCGTGAATTTTTCAATATTGAGCTCCCTACCTCCGTAATTTATTCATGATAAGTTCTCATTCATTAAATCAGAAAAGCCGCCAAGCTGGGCCTGACTCTGCACCAAATAAGATGATATGGAGCTCTAACTGGTACGCCATTTCACGGCCGCGAAGCACATGAATATCGACAGAAATTACATCGCAACTAATCCCCCCAGATGATAAAATGGAAGGATCTGCAGAACGCTCTCAGGATCCCTAAATGTATATGCCTAAGCATCCCGCCGAGGTTCAAAGCCTATTACTCCTGCTGGCTAGCTTGATCACTGTGCTCACTCTCCCGTCAAACCTCGCTCTCCTCGCTCTCCCGTCAAACATAACTTTTATTATTTAATCAAAACATACTTCCAATAAGTAAAATATTTTGCTTTGATTTCATTGAAAACAATTGTTGATCACAAAGTTTTTCACAAGTAGTTTCACAACATTCATTGATACAACAATTTTATTTGTAAGCCGAGTTTTTGTCATCTTCATAACAATTCACTAATAAAATTCGTTTCTCCAAAGTGTCATTGATATGTTTAGTTGTCAGTTACCTCATAATTCCTGTGTTCAAAATTTATTTCATGTCATTTTAAAAAATCTCTTAAAAAATGAAATCCTTTGCTATATATCTTGTGCTTGTAAGGATTTCTGTTGTTCTGAGACATTTATGTTAAGTACTTGCAAGGATCTCCATTGTTCTAAGACATTTATGTTAGTGTAACTTCCTTCTTAAATTTAACTTCTTATTACATTCTTTATAATATATATTGAAACTCCAATTTCGATTATGTTTCATTTTCCATATATCTTGCTGGACTATTGCTTTCCACATTCCCATACGTTTCTTTGTCCCTCTTGATGCAATTGCTAATATACTTGTGGATAGAAAAATATCAATTAAGCCATGTTTAATCAACATTAAATATATTAACTCCTTGGAAAAGTGAATACGATGTTTACGAAAAGGGAATTAACAAGAAACTAGATAAATTTCACCAATTTTCACTGTTATTTATTTATCACAATTTTATCAATCACAATAAAAATTAAATAACGAGATTGAATGGCGGTGATACCACGCGACCATTTTGTCTCGGGGTTAAGTGACAAAATAATACCACTTCGTGCATCACAGAACTCTTTGTGGTCGAACTTCGGAAACGACAGTAGTGGCGAGCGCGAGCAGACCAACGATCGAATCGTCTCCACGTCATATAATATGGTGGGTTGCACTATATTTTTTCCTGCGCTATTAACACTGTGATCACCAAGAACGTAAAGTTATTGATTCGCAGAAAGGCTTCAACAGGAAACAGCGACGTCAATGGAGGGTGCAGCAGCCCTGGCTCTGCGTACTGTCTTGCGTCGCGTCCAACAAGCTGCTGAAAGATCCGGCAGACAAGCGTCTCAAGTAAATTTGCATTTGCAAACCCCAATTCGTATAGTTCTATTTAAAATTGCGAAACGTAACCAAACCTGTATGTTTTCAGCAGGTGAGGGTTGTTGCAGTGAGCAAGACGAAACCAGTGTCGCTGATCAGGGGAGTTTATGACGCTGGCCATCGTCACTTCGGGGAAAACTATGTGCAGGAGCTCCTGGACAAGGCGCCAGAGGTAAAGCCTTTGTAATAAGCAATTTAAAATATTATTGAGGGTTTTTCCCATTTTGGTATAAATGCCGCTATGGATGCAACATTTCCGAATGTTTTAGATATATGAAGAAAGCAATGGTAAGGCTTCTGGAACTTTATGCTTGTAAATGTTGCTTGGTGCTGGCCGATAATTCAGATTATATTAGTGAACAAATACTTTGAGTGCATGTATCATTTTATGCAAATTCTTCAAAATTATTTATGACAAACTCTGAACATATCTCTTTTCGAAACCGCTAGTATTAGCGTCAATCTCCTCTAGCAAACGGATCTAAGATTAGTTTCATGAGCTTAAGGTCACCTCACAAGTCCTGGCGGGTCAACATATTGATTTGGAGACGCGGAAAACCCCAAGAACACTTGTGAATTCCTATAAGATCGCGGTTCTGCGGTGGAGTGTCTACTGGCCACTAATTTGGTTTCCAGTTGGAAACGTGCCGGATTTAAAACGTGACTAGGATTTATGCGCTCTTTCTTAATTTCCAGATTTTAAAATATCCAATTATTTACTTACCGTGATTTCTTAATAGTTGCTATTAATTTCATCCTTTTTTGGGTAAGTAAAAGTCTGTTTTCAAATTAACATCAGATTCATTTCATTTACTGCATGTTTCTGTTAAGATTCTTGTAAGTGATTCAGTTAGGATAAGTCATTCTAATATGTGACTAGAGTCGATGCTTGCTTTCTTAATTTTTGATGTTTAACCTACCTGATTATTTACTTTTCCTGATTTCTCAGGTAACTACTGTAAATATTTTCGTTTGGTAGGTAAATTATATATTTGTTTTACTGTCCAAAGTCAAAATGTAGAGAGTCTATGGGCATCAGTTACCGGAGCCCTTCAACCTTGTTCAAGGATCCCAGATTTTATTGAATAAAGCTTCCTTTAAAGATTAGTAAGAGCAATATCCACAGGGATTTAATACAAAAAAGACGGCTGCAACTGCAGCCTCCACAAGCAAGATCAAAAGCAAAAAATGTGGGTTGGCATCAGCCAAAACATCTACGCACAGAATCTACAGCACACTTTCCATGAACATAACACAAAACGATACAAAGGGTAGCTGCCTGAGCAAATAAACACTAGATACTAACCACACTAGCCATAGGAGGAGGATCCTTGTGGTCATGCAGGGCCAGGGCCCCACCAGGAGACAAGAGGGTCAGGATCAACATGCTGAATTGGGTCCCACCCATTAGTGGGGAACTCCGGGGGCGTGGGCCCTCTAATATACCAAGAGCTAGCATTGTAGTTTCTCGTTGTCATACGCTGGGCCTGTTAGCACTCAAGTCTGCACCACAGAAAAATATTGACTCTTCTCCAAAAGCTGTAGCACAAAAATGAAGTGATAATCAATGGCAATCAATCCAAGGGTCACTAGCTGATTGCCTCCCTCTCAGAATTGGTGCATGCCAATCTTAGGAGGGTGTCCCTAGATTGTCATGCGCTTAAAATCATCTAGAAATCTGCAAATTAGATTTATGCGTGCTTATGTATTGGAGCTTCACTAGGTTCTTTATGTTGTTTTTTCATCATTGCAGAGGGATGACAAAGTGTTTTTAGAATATTTTTTGTCCGCTTTGAAGTTTCTATTTTATCTAGAATTATATTGTTATGTATTTTGTTTTGTTTAAAGTTATGTATTTTGTGAGTTCGACTCTGGATTGTTATTTTTGTTTCTATATGCTTGATGCCTTGAAATGCTATCTTCACTTATTTTGATATTTGCAATACATGCAACCAGTCTAGAGTAAATTTCTCATTCGACTCTGTCACTTATAGCTTCCCACAGATATCCAGTGGCATTTCGTTGGGCACCTTCAAAGCAACAAGGCAAAGGCTGTTATAGGTATGTTTTGAATGCCAGTTACACATTTTTGTATCTGCTAGTACTCATATTATCATCCCTCATTCATCATTTTGGTAAGAGTTGCAAGGTCATTGGATTGAGTTTTTACAGTTTTTGATCGCAGTAAAATCCTTTCGCATGTATGACGTTGCGTCACATGAAAGAAACAATTAAGAAATAAAAATGTTGTAAATGCATATAATAGTAGCAGGAAACAATGTACATGAGCAATGGAAGAAAGAAAGCATTCAAATGAGTTACTTTAGTTTTTGAAAATGATACATAAATGAAAGTACAAGCTAAGGTGACTCTCCACATTCCGTTTAATTAAGGCCCAATCAAAAGTGACTAAGGCCAATTTTAACGTACTTTATTGACTAAAATAACTAAAGTACTTCATAGTAATCATGACCTTTACACATACTTTATCATCCTCACTTAATGATTATTCTTGAATCACATCAAACTTATCTCTAAAATATATAAACTTATGTGGACTGAGAGGCCTTTGGTAATTATGTCTGCAGTTTTCCCTTGAGTTGTACAATATTGCTACTCAATTTGTTTGTTGTCACCAACTTTCAGATGAAGTGACAATGTACTTCCACATGTTTGGTATCATTATGAAACACATGATTCGTTGCTGCAATAGTCTGCATTTTGGATATTGTAAATATTGGGTCAAAACCTATGTTTGACTTTGTTTGAACAAAACACTTAGTATGTAGATTTGCTTAACATGGATTGTGGACTAATATCTCTTTTCTCCAAGGAAAACCTCCCTATGAAACTTGAGGGATGCTTATCCACATTTGTGGATGGTATTCCTAGTAAGCTCATCGACATAGACTAGTGCAACTCACCTAGGGGGGGGGGTTTGAACTTTGAACCAAGCACTCTCGGCATGGAATTAGCCAATGCCCATCAAAATTTGTGTAATTTCCCGCTTTGACAAACTTCTGAATTTCTTTAGAAATTTCTGAGTTTTTTAGTTGGAGTTTCAGGGAGATATTTCTTCAAACAGTTCGGTTACAGTTTGCTGTAGGTGATGTTTTCATAAGTTGGCCTCCACATGTATCGACAGTCTCCAGGCAATTGTATATTTGGCAATAGATAACTTCACAAATTTAATGCAATGGATAATAGACAGCAGCTTTTACAAATAGACAGTCTCATTCAAACTTGAATAGACAGAGAGCAGATTGGAAGATGGAAGCTGATATTTAGTTGACCGTCAACACCAGAGAGGACATAA
Source organism: Pinus taeda (assembly GCA_000404065.3). Lineage (NCBI taxonomy): Eukaryota > Viridiplantae > Streptophyta > Pinopsida > Pinales > Pinaceae > Pinus > Pinus taeda. The sequence goes on from APFE031423278.1 coordinate 81,736, forward strand.
GCAATTATTTAGCTCACCAGGATGATGCTGCAGTACTTGCTGTGATACACGCTGCCCAGAATTTTGTTTCAGCGCCCAGCCCTCCGAATATGACCCTAAAGGTGATACACAGGCCCTCCTGTGAAGCTACAGCAGCAAGGAATGAGGGAGAAATAGCTTTTGAACTACTCAATGTGACCTCCAGAACTCAATAAAACCTTGGGAGAACAGTCTCACTCTCAACACCAAAAATACAACCAGCCTGTGGCTATTTGAAGCACCCCACCATTCACATGTTCAGTCTTTTAATGAAAACGCTGCCCAGGAAGAAATATGACCCAGCTTTCATCCAACAAGAATGCCAACTCGTTCCTTCTAGAGAAATAAGGTCCAGCAGCTAGAAATGCGTCAACCCACCAAGGAAAATCAAGCCAACTCCCTTTTTTTCACCTTCAGGAAGGCTCAACCCAGCTCAATAATTTTCAATGGGAAGCATGCTGACTTGATGCGCTCAACCAGGGTCAGGCTAAGTTTTACGCTATGTCTCTTTGGAGAAATATTTGGTCTGGCTCCACCATAAAAGTCTGCAGTCCTCTCAATAACTCCTGGGTCCCATGAAACTGCATTATTTACTGATATTAATTTGTCTTTGACACTTCATTCTCCATGAAGCCTTCAGCCTGTCATAGGAAATAGGAAAATGCAATATAAGGATATAAAACAATTGATAAGCATGAGTACCTCAATATTTCTCAAAAAATTCGTTCTCCATTGAAGCTCTACGGTGAAATCTGAGTGATTTCACTCTCAGACTAGGGGGTCTTGTTGCAACACCGAAGTCTGCTATGGCAACTAGGGCTTTCCTCTTCCAACTTCCTCCAATAGCTTTCTCTTCAAACTCACACAATGTACGAATGAATTAGAGTCTCCTCAATTCCCTTCTTTAATGAGTTTAGGATTGTCTTTTCATCTTCACCTTCCCTTTTCTCTCTTTATTATTTTTTTCCTTTTATTAAATTCACTTTTATAAAGTCACTTTATGATACTCCACTTTATAAAGTTAAAGTGGCATCCAACTTGCCTAGGAAATATCATCCTTTCTCCTTCTTTAATAAAGTCTCATTAGGCAAATTAATCCCCCTTGTTAATTATTTTCAAAACTGTAAAACTTGTAAGTGATTTTGCATGCACCAAAATTGGGAACATTACAGTCCTCCCCGCCAAATTTTTTTTGTCCTAAAGCAATTGGAACTGTATTCCCGGATCCCACACATACTTGGGAAACTCTAGTTGTAAACGATCGAGAATCTGCATATCTATGCCAGGATCCTAAATCCACTTGTTGAATGTGTTTGTACAACTGAACCCCATCTGCTCAGTAATTTCTTTTATTGATGAACCCACTGCCTGCTGGAGTAGTTGTTCTATCAACCTTCATGGAAATATCTGCAAACAGAAGGCTGGCCAATTTCAAATGGCCCTTCTGTTCAACCATTAGCATGTTAGGCAAAACACCCCTGTTACCTTCTACATCTCTCTGGTTTTTTATGATGTTATGCTCAATGGTGTCTTTGATCTTTAAATCTTTAGTGCTTTGAGTGATGTAACCAATATCTCCATGGTTCCTATGTTCAAATTCTGTAAACCCTTCAGATGTAAGAATTGAGCAATCCTTGTTATGAAATACTATAATCTAACAAGGTTCTCCAAGGCACTCACCCTTGTTTTCATTTGTTAGTAAAGTGTCAACTCCTTGATGCACAAAAGTATTATTGCCCTTTTCAGGTTTCAAATGATTGTGCCTATCAGGAGTAATGATTACCAAAGCACTGCCTCGAGTTTCCTTTTTCACCAAAGAGTCTGTTGATGCTAGCCGAATCAAAACATGGTTTTGAGGCCGTTTGTTCGAGTACCATGCAAACTGTCTTTTTAAGCCGGCAAAAACGATGGCTAAGACACCCGATAATGATCTTTCCAAATGTTCCATCTCATCTACATCTATTTCTAGTGCTTTCTCATGTGTGCTGTTAGATTTGAATAGAATTGCTTTCACTTGTACTTTAGTCACATCACTATCAACAACTTCGTCCTTGTTTATCAAATTGAATTTCTTGGGAACAAGTAATTCCCAAAACTCATTTAGTCTTTTACTGTTAAAATTGGCAGCTAGGGCCAAACTCCATGTGGATCACCTTATTTATGGCTTTTGATATTTTTCCTAGATTCCTCTTATCAAGAGGTGTAGGATTGATCTAAAGATCATCCGATGCCGATAAGTATTTATGGAGATATGAATTTATTTTGATTATGGACAAATTGTCAAGGTCGGCCAGCGAACTTATGTAGGCTCAAAAGCCCAACAGTCACGTCTATTCATCCTCAACGTTTGCATATAAATACAAGGAGCATTCTCCTCATTTGGACAATTCATTCACTCATCTTCTCTCTCTCCTACGCATAAAAGGAGCCTCTCTCTCTCACACGTGTGGCTGAAAGGAAGACGTCCTAGGGCAAGGAAGACCCAGAAAGGACGCTAGGGCAGCAGGTCATCTCTTTGACTAGCGTTGACCAAGCGTTGACCTTCCAGAAGTGTGGATTGGGTGTGGTTGCCTCTCCTAGGCAAGCCACAATTTTTGGCACGAAAATCGAGGTGATCTGACCTCTGGCTTGACCGGTGTTGACTGCCCTAGTTTAGGGCTGCAGTTGACTTCATAAATCTGCAAATTCACTGAACTTTTGGGGCTGTTCAAGGGCTGTTTCTTCAGGCTGTTCGAGGACAAGTTGACCGGAAATTGACCAAGTATTTTTGAGGTCTATTTCAACTAGTTTGACCAAGTTTGACTTTGCTGATCTAGGGTTTGCTGCTGCTGATATAAAATTACAGAAATTCAAATTTTGTACTATTTCTCTCTGCTGAACTATTGAAGATAAAAGAAGATTTGATATAAGGGTTTCCCCGCATTGGGGTTTGTCCCTGGCTAGCCGCCACATCTTGTGTCTCTTGTCTTGGCTTGTTTTCTGTTGATTATTTAATGTTCTATCTGCACTTTACTTAATGTATAGGTGATTGCTAATCTGTGGCTAATAAGAAGAAAAATAAGTAAACTGCTCTAAGCATGGAACATACCATAATTTAACATTTACCCTGACACCTATTTGCTAACTCATGCATGAAATTGTTGAATTCCATTGCCTCCTCTTGTTGTATCCATCCAGTTCGTAGTGCCGCTAAGCAATCCATCATTTTATGGTATGTGTTTCCTCTGTAAGAAGAATCCAACAGATCAATGATAAGCTTTTCATTTCTTTAATAGCCTTGGGAACCCATTCATCACTGTCTCTGCATGCCAGCATAACCTCAAAATCTGCAACTGGTGTTAATATTCCAACTTTTTCTCCTTTCCTTATTGCAAGACCGTCTTAAGGAGATGCCACTGTGCACATTGTCTCTTGCATCTTTCCCTGCTGGTTCATTAGATAATAATGGTTTGTCCCTCCAAAATCTATTGCAGACCTTCTTTGTCTTTTGATTCTTTTTCAATTGGAATAGGCTATAAAACCTCGTAAGTTCTTTTGTAGCAAATAGCGTTGGGTCATGTGTTGACACCTAATCTTCATGATTGGGGGAATTTGTGTAAAATAAATAAATTAGGAATGTGAACAGTCATCGGGAGATGAACTGAACAATCACTCCTAATGTATATAACAATACCCTACCTATGGAATAATAGACGAATCAGTTTTACTGCCTTTGGAGAGTTACTGCCTGGCCTGACATGGTATTAGAGCCAGTTCTTAAAATAGTTGTAACTCCCTTCATTTCTGCTGTTGTCCTCTGTCGTTCTGACCTGAGCTCTGTCCTCAAACACCTCTGTCGTTCTGCCACACCTGTGCTGCCCTGAATTCGCTCAGAATCCAAAACGTTCCATATTCTTGCGCCTCTGGGCTCTGTCCATTAACGCATTTTTCCACTGAGCGCTGTCTGGCGGATACTCGGCCTTCTTGCAGAGAGGTAAACTGGCTAGCGAAGGTTTGGCAGCTTTGTTTCGGGAAGTGTCATGCGCTGAAATCGTCGAATGATTATTGCACTCATGTCTAAAAATCATTGAGCGCAATTGGTGAGACAGGCAGTCTCGCTGGAGTTGAACTTGCTCCCAGGAGCATTTGTAATGCATTTATCCCAGCAAACATCTGTAAGTTTTCCTACGAGTCTATTCATCATTGCTTTTCACTTTTCTTGCTCGAGAAAGCTCTGCAAATACGAACTCATTGAGGGAGAGTCCATTGTCTGCGCTCCCACACTTCAGCCCTAAAACGCAAAATAGACCAGAACGAAACTTCTCGAAGCAACACTGCCCACTACTGTGACCTTCTAATGCCCCTTATAGTATATATATGTTACAGTGGCAGCGTTTAACACAAAGCGCTCAATTGTTTATGTATATGCGGTGATATATGTTACAGTGGTAGCGTTTAACACAAGCGCTCAATTGTTTATGTATATGCGGTGATATATGTTATAGTGGTAGCGTTTAACACAAGCGCTCAAATTGTTTATGTATATGCGGTGATATATATTACAGTAGTAACACAAGCGCTCAAATTGTTTATGTATATGCGGTGATATATATTACAGTAGTAGCACAAGCGCTCAAATTGTTTATGTATATGTGTTGATATATGTTACAGTAGTAGCGTTTAACACAAGCGCTCAATTTTTATGTGATATATATATGCTGTGATATATGATACGGTGATAGCGTTCAACATAGTGCTCAAATTTTACAGTGGTAGCTTTTAACACAAGCGCTCAAATTGTTTATGCGGTGATATATATGTGGTGATATATGTTATAGTGGTAGCATGTTATCATCATTCGTTTCAATGGTCAATAATATATAAATGACGTAGCATAATTCTATTCTTGCTCAGATTTTGGATGGTTTTGAATATACTTTCATATCAGAATCATTTTTTTAGCAGCAAAAGTTTTTTTTTCTCCACAAAAGCACATTCTTTTTGCCATCAGAAGTATTATACTATCAGCAGAAGTTATTTTTTTTCACAGAATGCATTCAATTATATCCATGGTGGGAATAGTTCTCATTGGCAAGGAGAACTATCTTGATTGGTCCTGGATGATACAACACACCCTCATCTTCAATGAGTTGTGGAAAGGAGTGTGTGTCAGAGAAGGAGACAGTGACCCAGAAAAGCCTACCTCAGACAAAGAGCTCGCCATTTGGGAAAACAAGAACAACAAAGC
>APFE031423284.1:0-28373 GCA_000404065.3 Pinus taeda
CAATGTGTCAATTTGTGAAGCAAAAGAACTTAACATCTCAGTTTTAAACTCTTCAAGTAAATTACCTATTTCAGCTCTTGTTGCTCCTCCATTGGCTGATTTCTGCACTCTTGAATAGGTGGAATCTCTTGTTTTGTTTCTTGCAGCTCCTCTAGAGCACCTCTTAGCAAGTTCACAAATCTCATCGTAGGATTCCTTGGATATATCTCCCTTGGCGAGCATGTTTAACATATTTAAACAATCATCCCTTAAACCTCTGAGTAATATTGTTTTGCTAATTTCCTTACTTATATCCGGATGATCAGATCTCTGTATATTGTACTGCAACCTTTCTATATAGTCCTCCAGACTCTCATCCGACTTTTGTGCCATATTGAACAGTTCATCCTTCTTTTCTTTCGTCCGGCAGTAGTCTTGATATTTAAGCAGAAATTTTCGTTTCATCTGTTCCCATGTTGTGATCACCTGACTTCCGAGGCTCATGAACCATCTTAAAGCATTCCCTTTTAAGGTGGCTGGAAACAGTTTCAACTTTTGAGCGTTAGTAACATAATCATAACTTCTGCATAATATATCAAATTCGAAAAGAAACTCATCCGGATCTTCGGAGGATAGACCATGAAAATTAGGTAAAGCAGACAATGGAATATTTTTCATTGTTCCTGCAGGGAGATCACTGATAGGAAATCCCAAGGTAGAGAGGGAATTTTCATCCCTTCTTTCCCCTTCGGGCTCTACACGTCTTCCACCAAAGAGACCTTCATTGTCTCCTTCCATTGTTGGCTCTCCTACTGCACTTGCTTGATCGTCAGAGTCTTCTACTGGCTCTTCGACGTTTTCTACCGGTCGTCCAACGCTTTCTACTATTTCCTCAATGTATTCTGCTGATTTACTAGCACTTTCCTCTGACTCTCCAGCACTTACTGCTGGTTCTTCTATATTTTCAGGACCCACGACTTCCTCTGTTTTATAATCTGACTGGGGTGATTGCTGAAGTTTTGACTTTCGAGAGCTTAATCTTTGCGATGATTCAGCCTTTGATACAATCTCGTCAATAAAAGTTTTTCGTCCTCCCCAGCCTTTGCCACCTGTGGGGTTAGTTTTCTTCTGGTTTCCGCGTCCTCTCATACAATCTGCACATTTGAAAAGAAAAGATTAATGCTTTTGAAATCTATAATTACCTTCCCCGGCAACGGCACCAAAATGTTGGTCGCTTTAATTGTTTCCACAATTCAAGCGCCACATGAATTGTCAACCCGAGGAAGTCTTTTTATTTCAAAGGTAGTCTCGCACTGGATATGCTCAATTTCAAAAGCAGAAGCAATGTTGTATTAAAAGAAAGAACACACAGTTATTAATCTCACCAATCTACTGATTCACACTCTATTTAATCAAAGCTGAAGTTAATTAAGTTATAACGGAGATAATCCCTCTATTGCAGTTACAATTCAAATAAAGGAAAAATCAATCTGCAAGGAAAGAAATCAATCAACCATAGCGGGAACAGGACCCTATTCCTTAGTGAGGAACTTCAGCACCTAATGCCTGACATCTAATCACACTGTAAACTCAAGAGATCAAGACCCTATTCCTGTGAGCAGGAACCTTCAGCACCTGTTCTCTTGTTCTACTCACACTGCAAATAAAGGAAAGCAATTAATGAGAGCAGAACCCTATTCCTGTATGCAGGAATCTTCAGCACCTGTCTCCCAACATCATTCATTCATGCAATCAAAACAGAAATGGATATCTCAACTACTAAGAGTGAAATCATTCAATATATGCAGTGCTAAGGAAACAGAGTATTACTCAAGCTGTGTAACCCAGTGTCTAACAACAGAATCAAAATGAAGTGCAAACATATAAAGGATAAAACAATCTAGAAGAACCAATGGGCGAATCTTGTGAGGAAGGCGGGCCCTTTCCTTCTCACAAGATTCCCCGGGAGAAAGAATTAAATTGGAACGATCAAAAGAGAAATTTATTCATCTGTCAAAATCACTGATACATTACAAATGGAGACTAGCTCCAGTCCTCACACAGTATGCTCCTGTAGCTTTTACAATGACCGACCCCTTCTAATGATGATGTCTCCTCTTTTTAAAGAGGAGACATCATTTACAATTTACATGAGAGCAAATCTCAAATCTGTTCTTTTTTCCAAAACAGGATTATTCAGTTCCTCATAGACAAAATACTGTTACAACAGAGATAACAAGAATGCTATCTTCAGGATGATCCAGGTAATCATTTCTTCGTACTGCTGCCACTATTCTTCGAAAAGCTCTTCCAGAATCGCAAATTACGGCCAACGGAATTTGTGTGTTTGACGGCTGTTTCAGCAACTGAGTCAGCTGTTTCAGCAACGACCGCATATGCTTATCTGCAACCTTTGGATTTGTATTAGCAACGATACACTTCAATTAATGATAAAATATAAGAGTATTGTGGAATTAAATGTAAAACAGATTAATCATATAATAAAGAAGAGGTTTTTGTATACCTTGGGAAAAAACGAATGAAAATGATACTGGGATTCATGGTTATAAGGGTAAAGTGGTATCAAAATATATAGCAAAAATGATACATAGTGGGGTCCTAACATTGAACAATTTTAACTTCATATAAAGTATGCGCAATTTTGTATAATTATTTTTTTAAAGCGTATAAATGTATATGGAGACATTTTATAAAAATATGGACAAAAGGAAGTAATTGGTATGATAAAAGCCTAACCTAAAAAAAATAATATAATATTCTCCTAATCCATGAACCCATGATGAAAAGGTGTTACATAGTTAAACCTGCACGAGGAGGCAATAAATTTCAGCGTTAAGTGTGAATGCCATCTCATGCAGCATAAATTAATTGGGTTGGTGAGTCGTGACCTCGAGGCTTTCAACGAGTAGTGACCACCCTATCAGTTATGTTTACAACTTCTGGACTCCGATTCAAGTCCTAAATTCTAGCCATTTTCGCTATCACAGTTTTGAGAACAGATTGAAAAACACTCGCAGAGTTTGAGAACAGGAATATGTTCAATGGTTCTTAAGCTTCTTGCTGGTAGATTTCGTTAGAGAACAGGAATGTGTTCAATGGTTCTTAAGCTTCAATGGTTCTTAAGCTTCTTGGCTGTAGATTTGGCTACAGGTAGGTGGTTTTTGCACTTTCTTTTCTGTTTTTCTCTGAAATTTCTTTTGCTTTTTTATCCCAAAATTTTGAAATAATGACTCCATTGATCAAACTTGATTTTAATATATGAACAAAATCTTCTTGTGCTTGTGAGAATCTTCTTGTGATTTACAATTGTAGCAAATGAAGGACTATTGATTAGAAGTAAAAATTAATTTATAAAATTCAAGGTCGTAGGAAAAATTAACTTGTCTGCTTGGCTTCCTATTCAAAGAAACGTTTTCTGTACATTTTATTTTAGTAAATAATGGATTTTTCCAATTCATATATTAGGAATTACACATTTTTTTTTTTGCCTGGGGTTCAGGAGCACCTTGGTCAGTGAGTGATCGCTACGTAAAATATGGGCTAAATCGCCCCTCGCCTCGGCCTACTGCATCTGGGCTAGTCAGTGAGTGATCGCTACGTAAAATCTGGGCTAAATCGCCCCTTGGCCTACTGCATCTGGGCTAAATTGCCCCTCAACCTACTACATCTGGGCTAAATCGCCCCTCAGCCTACTGCAAGACCTGACCCCAAGGGCTTCGGGTGGATTCGACCCTGTGACCTCCCGATGGCGAGGCACGGTTTTTGACCAACTGAGCTAACCCTTGGTGCTGCCCAAAAATAAAATTAAAACAAGCAAAATCTCAATTCAAAAATATAACTTTCTTAAACCCAATTCAAAAATACAACTTTCTGAAACTAATTTTAATTAGAAACCTACAACAAGAATCAGTGCACTAGATTATAACGGTAGGGAAGTTGTAGAATGGTTACTAATTGCCATAATTTATGATCCATCAAAAGCCCAACAATACAACCGATTACAATCAAAGAGGGTAAAAATGGCCATCTATTTCATTATTTCCACAATTATAAACCGCCAACCATTTGCATTTAAGGCTACCATGTCTTTACCACAAAGGCTCTACAGTACTATCTCAAAACCCAAACCCTCTAAAAATCCAAAACAAAACAACTCGCTAAATAAAAGATAGACCTATATACACAACCGCCATTTACAACTTAACACACTGTTTTCCATTGAAGCCTTCACATTGTCCATCTTGATATTTACTGGTAGTCGGAAACACTCCAGAAAAAAGTGCAAAATCAACGCCAATAGTTGCCTGTTTTAGTAAACACTTATATCACATAATTTGTATTGATGATTTTAATTATTAGGATTCTCAGATGTTCAATTGAGTGCATACGACTTTGAAGTGTCTTGTCTGTTTTTCTTCTACCGCCATTGACAATAGCTACATTCTAAACTTCTATATAAGGGATTTCATAATTAGTTTGATTCGTGTAAAGAGGTCATAAGCAAAGATGAAAATAGGTGCTTTGCTAGTGAGATATAGTTAAATTTTTTACAAAATCGTAAATACTTTTATTTGAAATTGTGAATATGGGTAAGTAAATTGTGAAAACTGTGGTATTCAATAAGTGGATCTGTTTTGAAATTCCCAAATTGATTAAAAAATATATATATATTATTCAAATTTCAAGACAATATCTGAATTTTTTTTCAATGAAAATAAATTCAATATTTAGTTGAAAAATATTAATTACCACATGAATATTATTTTACCTTTGTGTAATATTTACAGGGACTTGTGCGAGATGGCTGCATTAGAGTGGGAGATAATGTGTGTTTCATACCATCATAACCCAAGGATCAATTCTCGGAACCTCTAGAATTAGATTTAATAATCAATGAATATAAATCTCTCATCTCTGCATATTTAACTAGATTTACTAATTTTCAGAGATATAAGAGAAGTCAATTTATTGATATTGCAAAATTCAAATATTTGATTTGTTTATATTGATTGAATTTTGAAAATATATAATTCAATCTCTAAAATATATCTGCTATCATGAAATAGTTATAAGCTGCTATCATGAAATAGTTATAAGCTGATATAAACAGAAGAGATCTGTGGATGATAGAAAGTTTAGAGTGAAAGAAAAGGTGTGAATTTTTTTTGTCCAATTTTAATTGCAATAATATTTACAGTCACTATTTTCATGTGAGAGTTATTATATATATATATATATTAATATATATATATTATATAATAAATATATATTCACTATATCTTTAGAAATAAAAAATTTTAGTATATTTTTATTTATTTCACTATTTCTTATTTTAAAAGGAAAAAAATATAAACATTTTAACAATTTGGAAAAATCACAAAAAACGTTTTATCAACAAGTCTGAAATGAAAGTGTAGCTATGACACTTGAGTTGATTGGTACAACACATCATAGAAATTTTGATAATTACAAAAATTAAATAAAACTTGTACAAATAAATATTAAAAATCATATGATGGGCAATTTAAAAATAAGACTCTCAAATAAAATTTCTCTGATGAGTAGAAACATCCGTCAAATTTAACCCCTGAGTCCGAGTACGATTCCCCTTGTGTAAAAGACCATAAAGACATGGACTAATTCCTTTTAGGGCATATATTTTCTCTCATGCCCACTACTTTTACTTTTATCAACTAAAGGAATAAATTAAACGTCTTTTGCTTTGGTATCTTTGCTTTTATTTGATTTTAGAGACATGATTTAATCCAAATACAATTAATGAAGGGCTTTTTGAATATTTTAAGATCATTTATTGACCACGCTAATAAATTATTAAATTTCAACTTGTGTATGCTGTTTTATTTTTTGATTATATGACATTTGATTATGGTTAAGATGACAATTATTTTTCTACATTTAACCTTTTAGATGTTGTATTATAATAAGAATTATTAAACTAGGCTGACTTATTAATTTTATATTATTAAAAAAATTAGTTAATATTTAAATAATATAATAATTTTACATAAAAGTATTAAAATTTTATAAAATATTATAATGTTAATAATGAATAATATTATAATATGTCTAATAAGTTTGTGTTTAATGAATAATATTTTCAGTTAATATTTGGACAAGTTTGCATTAATTTTTGTAGATGATATTTTGATTTATTTTAAGACTAAAGAAAAACATAAGGAACAATTGGCATCAATTGTGTAATTGTTGATAGAACACAAGCTTTATGCCAAGCTCAACAAATGTGATTTCTTTCACTTACAAGTTCAATATTTGGGACACATTGTTTTCAAGGAAGGAGTTGTAGTAGATTGTGTGAAGATCAAAGCCATCATGAAGTGGCGTACTCCTCAGAATGTGACGAAAGTTAGATCCTTTATGGGACTTGTTGGGTATTACCAGAGATTCATTCAAAACTTCTCCAACATTGGACATCCAATCACAACATTGCAGAGAAAAGTAATTTAATTATAATGCACACTATAGTGTGTAACCAATTTTGAGGGATTAAAACATATGACACAAACACCAATATTGAGAATCACAAACCAAGAAAAAGAGTTTGTGTGTGGCACAGATGTCTGCGAGGAATGGCTCGGTGGAGTCCTAATGCAAGAGGGACAAGTAATTTGTTATGAGTCAAGGAAGTTGAATGAGCATGAGCAAAATTATGTCACTCGTGACTTGGAGCTAAAACAATAGTGTATAGATTCAAAGTGTGGAGGAACTATTTTCTAAGAAGGAGGTTTATTTTAAATTCAAGTCGTGGAGGGTTGAGGTATTTATTTGACCAACCTAAGCTAAATGCAAGACTGTAAGGTGGCTAGCCACGATTAGTTAATTTAATTTTGAAATAAAATATATCAAAGACAAGGAAAACAAAGTGGTAGATGCACTTTGTAGGAGGGTGTAGGTGGCTCATGTGGTAGCCATCGGTATTTATGAGGTTGATCTTATGGAAAGGATTAGAGGCAATACATCACGATGAGGATTACCATCAAGTGAAGGAATGCTTGCAACAGGAGCCAAAAGGATCATTGAGTAAGACTTACTCACTCATAGATGAAGGTACATTAAAATTCAAAAATCAGTAGATGCAGTGGATGAGGGAGTGAAAATTCTTTGTGACATCTTCATAAGATCATAATAATCCAATTTGTCAGATGTCCAGATGACTGAATTTCTTAAAGATCTTGGGTTCCATAACGAGACAAGAGAATGCTTGGTAGATTGCTACAGTCAATGATTCAGGGAAATAAGGGGTCTAGTTGCAGTTCTAAGACTTAATGTGTCATCATATAGAAAGATGGAATGACGACTTGATGTGAAGGTTCTAGAAATACCCCTCTTGAAACTGTGGAGAAAATTAAGAGGAACATTATTCTTGTAAATTGAATCCAGATATGTTTAAATCTATTCTGTGGTCTCTTCCTTGACTCGACATTATGTGGATGTTTCAAAGAAGAGGGGGAATACATCACACCCTGTTACCTCAACATTGGTAACTAATTGTTCTGTTATTATAACTATGGTTAATTATTGTTAGAGTATTTTAATGATTCGGTTAAAATAAATTTATGAGACTAGGAAAAGAAAAACTATTAAATTTTCTATTATAAATGTAATTTACATATGCATGTAAATTCACTCGTTTATAGTTATAAATCTAAGAGGGAAAACTCAAAAGAAGAGACTTAGATGAGGTTAATTAACTACGAGACAGTTAAGCATTTGTGATTCTTAGCCTTCCTTTCTTGTGAAATAAAGACATCTTCGTGGAAAGGAAGGAGGTTTTGATTTTTTTTCCAATTTCCTGAGAAGGAGGAAAAGAAGATAAAAATTCAACCAAGAATAGTAGTGAAGACTGCAGGCAAAGGAAAATTCTTGAGATGGGTTGGACCCAGTGGAATACCTCACACAGAACTACTTTGGACTCGATCGGTAGAGGTCTTGAGATCTGAAAAATGTCTCAGGCTCGGAAAAACTGTTTTGGTAGTTGGAAGCTCGGGGGGGTGGGGGGAGGGGAATGCAGACGTCATTGTCGATCCCATTGGAAGGGTGGAGGGTACTCTTCCTATTGAGTTATTCCTAAACTAATAACCAACGGATAAGTATAAGTATATTAGTGATTTTACAGTGTTTATTTCTTTTCTTGAATATAGATAGTAATGCATGTACATTGTATAATATGTTTGAGTTTGAATTCAGTGTATAAAGTGTGATTTTGTAAAGACGAAAGAAAATAGTAGCAGATACTATAGTTGACAACTAAGTAAGTTGTGAAGTAAGTATAATCATTAACTCTTTCTATTTTAATGGATTTGTCCTAGTTGTCAGAGACCCAGTTAGTTTGGCCCTTAGGCTGTGACCAAGGGCTAAATAGTCTGGTATCTTGAAGAAATAAATTAAAAACCCTTGCAGGAGAAACTACCTAAGAAACTGTAAATAATAGGGTAATAATTGATTATACTAAGTATGATATAAATACACCAAGAATAAAGAAACAGTAGAAAGGAAATTGTACTAGATACCAGAAACATGAAAAGATAATGTAGTCACGCACACAAACTTTGGAAAATAATCATAAAAATATATACAGAAACTCGGAAAATGTGAATACATTTTAAAATAAACAATATATATATATATATATATATATATATATATATATATATATATATATATATATATATATATATATATATATATAAACAATAACTCATGAGTTGTAGGGATATTATATATGTAAGCAAATTTACTAGAAATCGAAGAGAAGCCACTTCTTTTTTATTTAAAGTGATTTCCATAATCATGTGAACTAAAAGAGGAAACAGTTCATGAACTAGTTGAATAAGAGAACTATAGTTCTATTAGGACCAAGAAGTCTTGCTTAACTTAACAAAATAGGTTCAATAAAACCAAATAAGCAAGTCCTGAATAATTTAAAGGAGCAACCAGATTCTTGTCTAAACCCCTCGACTTAATTAACAAAAAATAATCTAAATAGGGCATGAACACATTTAATTCAACAAACAAAAAATTGTATATTCTAACAAAACCCCAAGAACAACAAATTGTTTACAGTGTCAACATAGAATCTATAATGGGACTTGAAATTTATAGGGCTTGACTAGTGGTCATCCCTTTGAAAACATTTACACCTATCCAATGAATGCAAAGCCTCCATCTAACCAAGCTAACAAGGCCAACCGTGAATCCGGTAACTAAGATAACTGCGATGAAATTTCCTATTCAGTATTGGATTGATGAAAGAGGTTAAAATCCCAGAAGTGATCCTTAACCATCACTGGTGTCAAGGGGTACTTGTAAGTGCATTGACTGGGTTAACTCCCTCTACTTTGCGCATAAGTTTATACAGAAGCCTAGCAAGAACAAATTAAAAATGGTACCTACAACATCCAACTGGAGGGTGCCTTAGTTATAACTGGACACATGAGATCGATTGGGTAAACAGTGAGAGAAACACAAACCCTGCAAATCTGAGAAAGAAATTTGGCATACCTATGTAGGAAGAGGTATTCTATAGAAGTCGTGACCTGCAGCGGTTATTGCCCTTTAAAACCTTCATTAACCAGGGGAAAAGCTTATTAGACACTAATAATCACCAGATTACCTCCAACAGAGAAGGGCACAACTCATTGCAGTTCATAGAGAAGGGTGCAGTTCATTGCAGCTCGCAGCAAAACCCCGCACCTGTTACAAAGGGAGCAAGATTAAAAGAAACAAGATAGGATCATGAAACCCTCTATTGTTGACATAATGACTAGCAGAGATACCTTACCTACCTCATGCCCAAAGCTATGACAATGAAACTGTGAAAATGCAGTTGCCAGGTGAACGAATCAGGCCACCAGTTGCAGAGTGATTTCACCATACT
The DNA here is from genome assembly GCA_000404065.3 of Pinus taeda. Lineage (NCBI taxonomy): Eukaryota > Viridiplantae > Streptophyta > Pinopsida > Pinales > Pinaceae > Pinus > Pinus taeda. The sequence goes on from APFE031423284.1 coordinate 9,917, forward strand.
GATGGAAACACAATGAGGAATGGGTTGAGGTTTCAGGGAAGGGTAATACCCTAAATACTCCTCATTTAAGCTGAACTGTTGATCCTTAATGAAATCAATGATGTAGGTCGGCCCAGGTGTCAAATGTAGAATGAAGCTTGAGAAGGTTCTTCCACTACTGAGTTAATTTAATGGATGCTGACATTGAGTTATATAATAGGTTATAAAAACCAAAACCAAATTTAAAATGTTGTGGTCATCGAGCTAGGTTGTATGAAAGGTTAGATTTACAGATTAAATAAAATAAAATAAAATAATATTGACATGAATATACATGGTAACTTTAAAAGGCAATCTTGGGTTGTTCAAAGAATAATTTTATTTTTTATTTTTTTACTTTATAAGAGTTACATTTATGAGAATGACCCAAAGGGGTGTTACAGTTGGTTAGACCTTCGTAACGTTGTTGTTGAGGATTTTTATGGAAGTGTGGAATACCTTTGACTAGAAGTAGCTAGCCTGCCAAACGATGTTAAAGGTTGAAATTTCAGATTTCTGGATTGAATTGAAGATTCTCTACCTTGAGAGTAGGTATTTGACCCACTTGAACAAGAAGTAGTGTTAGACCTTCGTGGACTAGCACTGATTCGTGAAATTGGAGAACTAGAATATCCCTAAAGCATTGTAAAACAATGAACTTAGCAAAAATAGGAAATATGATTTATTGATCATTACCCCTTGGGAAAACTAAAAGAAACCCATAGAACAATATACTCCTAAATAAACTTTCGAAAACTTCCATCAGTAGAAATAAAGAAAATATCCCTTCAATTATAATAGATACTCATGAAAATTTGCTTGACCGAAAGAGGAGAAGCTTGTGCTCCAACTGCTTGAACTAAATAGAAGAAGTTTGTGCTCCAAACATTAGGGATTCATGGAGACAAGTGATTTTGCAATTACCACTCTTGATAGTAGAAGAGAGAAAATTTGCATCAAAGTACTCTACCATAACTACACAAAGAATGAAATAAGGATAATGGAGAGAAAGATTCAGTAATAAAAGTAGATCCATTTTACATGTAGAGTGAGAAGTGTCTCACCCTTGAGGTTGTTCTGCTTGATACTTGTGGCACATAAATCACTCCACTCTGTAGTGTACTTGTCTCAGAAATGTTAACACAGGGAGCATCTTGCTTCAGTGAAGGAAAATGTGGAGTGCCTGGGGAGTCAGAAGCATGTCATTACATTACAAAGCATTGCATTACAAAGCAATCTCAGGAATATAAATGTATATGTGATAAGAAAATGCATTTGGAAAACCAACAATGTGCACCAAAAAACGTGACAAAGAGAAATATGTGCCAAAATTAATCTGGCAAGCAGAAGAAGAAAAAAAGGAAATATATAATATATAATTATATATATATATATATATATATATATATGAAAATAAATGAATATTATGAAGGCATATTCATATTTTTATAATGCGTAGTGGCAAGTGCATATTGCTAGTAGAAACATGAAAATTTCTTCTAACTCTTGTTGCATGTGAACTATAATCCTACTGTGAATTGTGCAAGCGATAAGATGCATTTAGAGAAGTACTCCCCATTGAATGTTGAGCCTTTCCATCAAATCTTATACTTGGTACTGATCAGTGTGCATCAAAGTTTCTACGCTCGTACATATCTACTTTTCTTCATGGTGATTTCTCTTTATCTTCTAGCTCTGAATGACATTTTGTTTACTAATTTTTATCTTCAGTGATTTTTATTTGCCATGATTCTTCTTCAATTTATGCTTTATGGCATTTCCTTTGCAACATCTGGTACAATTACTAGTTTAGATCCATCTTAACTCTAAATTAGTTAAGCACTGAGAGGGATCAAATCTCTTTTCACTCTAAAAGAGGTGTGCATATAAGTTATATTCCACATGAATATCATGGATCAATACCATGAGTCATTTTTTATTATTTTTTTTTTTTATAGGATTGTTTTTGTTTCATTACTTCTATTTTATTTTATTTTAAATGGTTTAATTTAATTTAATTTATATCTTATGTAATTTGACTTAGTCAAAATATTAAACATTACATTAAAAAGTGTCTTTGGATACAATAAATTTTATGATATATATATATATTATTATATAGATATATATAGATATATATAATTTAACTTTTTAAATATACGTTTTATTTTTAATTTTATCTTGTTTTCTCTTGTTAACAATCTTACACAAAAAACAGGATCTTGAAATTGCAAAAAGGGAAAACAACTCCCGTGCGTGCTACAGACCTGACCTAGCAGCCATCGCTGCCTCCTGCAACTCCTCCACTTGGCAGCCTCCTACTGTTGAGCTCCTCCGAGCACGGTTTGGCCTCTCTGAGCTGATGCGTGCCTCTGATTTGGGCAGCGTTTCGCTTTCCTCCTTCTTCTCGGCAACCTCCTGCTGTTGAGATCTTCCATACCATGCCTCTTTTAGCAGGGGGAGATTCTTCCTCTCATCAAGGGACTGATGATCATGAAGCAGCATTTGCAAATCTAATATTGGAAAATGGAGCTCCAAAAGCTAGGCCATCTATCTGTAAATTTGTGAAGAAGCTAGCAAACATTCCAAATATCTCATTACCTCCAACACTTCTAAGAAAAGTAGTTATCTCATTAGCAAAATGTGGTTTGGTGGGACAATTTACAGGGTTGTGGCCTTCTCCTAAAGCAGTCCAGAAATGGGTAGTAAGAAATTAGAGTGCAAATATACAAGGAAAAATAGCTATTCGGTTTTGTGGAAGGGGATATTTTACCTTCTTATTTGAAACTAAGGAAGACAAGGACTTAATATTCAGAAACAAACCCTATTTTATGGACTCAAGAGGCTTATATCTGAATAGATGGTCACTAGACTTTGATCCAGAGATAGATATTCCAATCACGGTTCTGGTTTGGGTAAAGTTGCCTCATCTCCTCCTTCACTATTGGGATGATGATTCTGTGAGAGCTATAGGAAATGCGGTAGGCAAATACACACACAAATGTGAACCCAAAAACAATATGCATGCATGTGATAGAATTTGTGTGGAAGTAGACTTGGGAAAAGGTTTACCAAAGGTAATAAAAATCAAGGTGGACCAATGGACACGCATCCAGCAACTGGACTACAAACAAATCCCTTTCAAATGCAAGGTATGCCATGAATACGGTCATTTTGCAAATAGGTGTAGTAAAATAAAAGAAGTAGAGAATGCTGAAGCTCAAGAAGATACATGGGAACAAGTGAAAAGAAAGAAACCCCATAATAAACAAGTGGCAATGAACTCCTCTCAACCTCATGAAAATAATGAAACAACCTCTATTCCTACAATAAATTCGGCCCCTCCAGTAATTCCTTCCTAAAACCCATTCAAAAATCCTAGGAGAAGACTTGTCATCTCCATGCTCTCCTTCTCAAGTTAATGCTTTCGCCCTTATTCCATCCCCCACTCAGAGTCCATCCCCCCCACCACTCACAGTCAACCGAATACAAATAAGAAACAAAGACAAAGAAAACAATCAAGCATGGGATCAGCCAAAAAAAGTAGGAAGGAAATCCAATAAATAAATAAGGGATGAGGTAGTTGCAAATGAAATGACCATTGGCACTCAACAGCCAATGGACTCCTTTCTCGGCAAATAGACATGAAGTGGAGAAAAAAATCAACATAAAGAAAAGGGAAGGACACATCACAAATCCAGTAAATAATGATTACAGTCTCTTGGAATAGCAGGGGTCTAGGATCCACTTTTAAAATCAACGTTGTTTGGGACATAATAAACCAGGAATAGCTAGAAATTATTATGATCCAAGAGACCAAAGTTAGCAAGCAAGAAGTTCAAAAAATGATCAAAACGCAAAAAAACTATGAAGGAATAACCATAGACTCTAATGGAGCCTCAGGCGGTATATGTACATTGTGGAACAAATGGAAATGGGAACTTGTCAAACCAAAACTCAATAATTATTAGGTAAGAATAGTACTAAAAAATAAGAGTACAAATGAAGATTTTAGCATCATAGATATATACTCTCCTAATCACTATAGAGATAAAGCTCAATGCTGGAAATCGGTGAAAGAAGAAGTATCAGAAGGGCAAAGAGGCAAATTAATTATAGGAGGAGACCTAAATCTGATTAGAAATATAAATGAGAAGCTGGGAGGTAATTATTTTAGTGATCCCTCAAGAGCAGTGCTAAAATAACTCATAGAAGAGCATAAATTACTTGATATACCCCCAAGTAAAGGAAAATACACCTGGAGCAATAAAAGAACATGACTACACAACATAAAGGAAAGCTTAGATAGAATTCTGATTTAAGAAAATATAGTAGCAGCATTTTCCATAGTGAAAAGCAAAATTGTGCATGTTTTCGCTTCCGACCACAAGCCTGTGGTATTGACCTTGGATATGCTGGAAAATCAAGGACCAATTCCTTTCAAATACAACAAATTGTGGGACAGCAAGGAAGACTTCGGCAAGAAAATAAGAGAAAGCTAGAAAAACACTGTAATAGGCTCTCCTCATTATGTATGGAAGACTAAGCTGAAAAATTAAGACTTTTTCTAAAAACATGGGCAAGAGAAAATGTTCTCAAAGAAAAAAAAAAACTGCAAGAGAAACTTGAAAACATGAGCAAGGAAAAAGAAAATAAACAAGATAGTAAGCAAGAGTATGCACATGAAAAATAAGTTTTCTTGGATCTATAAAAGCAAAAAAGGTAAGAGGAAGAGGAAAGTAGGCAAAAATGAAGATGTTTATGGCTGAAAGCGGGAGATAAAAATACCGCTTTTTTCCATAACAATTTAAAGATAAGAAGAGAAGACAATCAAATTGAAAAAATACAAGTAGAAGGGCAGTAAATAAGAGGAATGGAAGAAATTAAAAAGGCAGCACATAACTACCATAAAAAATCTCCTTTCCATAGGGGATCAGCAAGTGGCAACGAAGAATTTCTTTGACAAATTAGCAATAAAATCACTGAAAAACAAAACAGAGATCTAAAGAAAGAGGTGACAGGGGAGGAAATAAAAGAAGAAATATGGAGTATGCACCGGGAAAAAGCACCAGGCCCAGATGGTTTCACAATTGCCTTCTACAAGAACCATTGGGTAACAATTAAGAAAGATTTGGTGAGAATGATCAAAAATGTTTTCCAAAAAAATAAATTTGGATAAAATACCAAAGCCTCACTCTTGGCTATTATTCTTAAATAACCAAATTCTATTTCCTTTGATAGATACATGCCTATCTCTCTATGCAACTCTTCCTACAAAATAATCATGAAAATCTTGGTAAACATATTAAAAAGAATTCTGCCATGCATCATCTCAAAAAATCAAGGTGGTCTTGTTCCAAAAAGACAAATTATAGACAATGTAATTATAGTGCAGGAGGCCATACATAGTAGTATACAACAAAAGGAAAAGAGTATGGTCATAAAGCTAGATATGGCCAATGCCTTCGACAGAGTAAATCATAAATTTCTTGTGGTTGTCCTTCAAAAGTTTGGCATTTCTTCTAAGTTCATAGATATTGTTATAGCATGCATCACCACCCCTTGGATAGCACCTTTGATCAATGGGATACCAAGTAGTTTTTCCGAAGCACAAGAGGATTGAGACAAGGGTGCCCGCTTTCCCCTTTCCTCTACATTATAATGGCTAAATCACTGAGTATATAACTAGAAAATCAAAGGAAAAAAGAAAAATTACAGGTATTAGAATCACTAGAGGGGTCAAAGAAATAAACCACTCTATCTTTGCAGATGACACTCTTCTCATTGGGAGACCCTCCAACATTATAGCTAGACAATTTAAAAAATTTCTAGATGACTTCCTTTATGCTTCAAATGCAGAAGTTATAGTTGGAACACTCCAATCAACATAATGCAAAGAATCTCACAAATAATGGAAAACCTGGTTCAATTAAAATGGATCCATTTCATATATCTTGGATTATCATTGGCAAAATAAATGGTCAAGGTAGAAATATGGAATAAACAAGTAGAAAAAATGAGCGGCAAAATCCAAAGTTGGGGAATGACGTGGCTAAATCTAGCTGGTAGATCAATATTAATCAAAACCCTCCTCTCAGCATTGCCAGTATATCAGTGCCATAATTATGGCACTGGCAAGCGCACACAAACAAATGGAATTAACTACTAGAAGCTTTCTATGGCAAGAAGGAAAACAAGAAACCAAAAAATTCAGCCTTGTTCAATGGGAACAAGTAACTCTCCCATTTGAAAAAGGAGGAATTTCAATCAAGATACCAGGATTGATGGATAATGCACTCGGGATCAAGTTAGTTTGGCAAATGATAAATGGGAAGGAACAATGGTGGGGTGAAGCACTATCAAGGAAATATCTAAAATGTCATCGGTCAAATATGCTCACCGAAATAATTCCAGACCGACCTTGTACTCAAGTTTGGAAACTTATAAAAAAAAATATATCCCTCAAATTAGAGACCAAATTTCCAAAAACCAGGGAATGAGAAATCTATCTCAATATGGGATGAAAAAATCATGGGAGCAACCCCTTTGAACCAACAACAAAATTTAAGAGGCTTGAAAGAATGGATGGAGGAGAAAGGTATAACTTCTTTGTATTCCATATTTGAATTGGAACATAATAGCTAGACAACTTGAAGAGCGCAGACACTTCCAGACAGGCTGAAAAGGCAGTGGAAAGAATTGAAGATCCTTTCAGTAGGAGCAACTCCCATAAATAAAGAAATATAAGATAATTACATTTGGGATCCAAATGGAGGAAAATTTATAGTAAAATCAAGTTATAACTTCCTTCAAAATTACAACAATTATGACAACTGGAATTTATGGACAGTAGTATGGAAGAATGAATGCCTACCCAAAATAAAAAAATTTGCATGGTTATTGCTGAAAGGCAAGATTCTTACATTGAAAATTTTAAATAAAAAAGGTTTTCAAGGCCCCTCCATATGCGTCATGTGCCAAAGGGAAGAAGAAAGCACTCAACATTTATTCTTGAATTGCATTATGGCAAGACAATGCTGGAAGTGAATTATCAGTCCTTTAGAATTGAACATAGACACAATAGAGCCACTGACAACTCTAAACAAAAATTGGGCTCAAAGTTACCCTTATGCAAAGAAAAAAACAGTCATAAGTCGAATTTGAAAATGTCTTCCCTCTACTCTTTGCTGGAACCTATGGCTAGCCAGGAATAAGTGTATATTCATAGGGCAAATCCAAGCATAAGGACCATTATAGCGAAGACTTGGGAACAAGTTTCGGAAATGATAAGTGTAAATGGAGCATCAAATATAGATCACAATATACTGTAACAAGAAGAAAAGGATTGGTTCAGCAAAGTCCTCATTGAAGGCACATTGAGGATCCAAAATATAAACAAGAGAGGAGTAAAAATCAGAGATTGGAAGCTTCGTTGTAATGACATGGAAATAGAGGAATGGATTAAAAAACAAATGAAACACATTATTTTCTTCGATGGAGCTTCAAGGAACAATCCAGGAAGAGCAAGTGCAGGGGGATTAATCCTGGATCGGAAAGGCGATACAATAACAACATATGAATAGGGCCTAGGAACAATGACAAATACAGGGAAGAGGCATATAGTTGTTAAAAGGTACCAAGATCCTGAAGAAAATCAGATACAATACCCTATAATAATTGGGGACTCGATAATTATTATATCAGTGATGGAAGCAAGGAAAGAATTCGAAAAGGCACCCTTAAATAAAATAAGACAGTGAATTCTAGATAACACAAAAAATATGGGGAAATTTGTATTTAAACATGTCCTTAGAATACAAAATAAGGAAGCTAACTCACTAGCCAACAAGGCAGTGGACGGACAAGCTGGAATGGTGAAAGAAAACAAAAATATCTATGAAGAACTTATCCCATAAATCGTCCTCTCAAGAGGACTGGTATGAGTATCTAAGTAGAGCATCCCACATCAAATCAATAGAAGCAAGAAATCATAATAGGATCAAGAAGCGGAAGATACACCTGCACATGATAGGCAACAAAATCACAGCCTATCCTTGTGCAATGAAGAAAATCTTCATAATGAAGAAAAGGTCGCATTGTGAATGGAATCAGACCAGAAATTGCCCCCATGAGCAGAACGCAACAGTTAAAGGTCATATCAGTCATGATCGCACTGATTTCTATCTGAATAATAATACGGGCAAGCATGGAGGTTTGGAGGATAATCTCGTGAAGGCTGAGCAGATTCACGAGCCCAACAATCTCATACATGTCTATAAAAGAAACCATAAGCATAGGTGCCACCAAAATTAGAGAAAACACTAGAAAATATGCTTTAGTCAGCAGCGAACAGCTAGTAAAAAAGAGTGCTTCGAACCAAAGGATCAGGCGGGAGGCGTGCCAAGAGTGGTCAGCAATCTAAGGACCAATTTCACTACATAGGACTAAAACAGAGGTAAACGAGTTGCTTATATTATCAAAGAATATAATATTTGTAGAAATTGCTCTGCTTTGCACGTTGATATTATCTGCAGGGTAGTTTTTGTATTAAGAGTCTACAGGCCCTTGATTCCAGAGGCTCTGTTTCTGTATCCCATCGTTAGCAAGATAGAAAATTAACTCTCATCGCATTTCACTCCACTCAAAATTCTACCTCTTCAACTCCCTGAGCTATCCCATCTTGAACAGAGTCAGTCCCATTCAAACAGAACTCCCAAAAATTGTTCTCACTCTCAGTGTGAACTCACTGTTCCAGTTCCAGCACTACCCAACCTCCATAGCTGCGCTTTTGGACTTTTGCAAAAAATCAGAGAAAAAACCCCTTTGAAATTCTTGTTGGTTCTCTCAGACTTTGCCAGGCTCCCCAACAATTCATCTAGGTGTAAAACTCAGTCTTTAAGCTCTGAGCCTACTACCCTTCCTTTTCTTATTACTCAAAACAAGATCCCCAAAGTTCTCAGCATCAACAAGAGGAAGTAGCTTCACTGGCTCGCTAACAGGAACACTACAATAGTCAAGAGGAGAGATCAAAGTAAACAACTAGAAGGCCATCAAAACAAAAAGCATAGAAGCTCTCAGCCAAAGAATAGAGATCCAAAGAGTAATATATTGAACAATCCATCAAAGATGTCTTGCAACCCCTTAGAAAAAGTGGAAAAGAATGAGAGTTGTGCAATGTGTCGTGCTAATAGATTCATGATAGGCTGATTTATTCAAACTCTCAAAAATCTTCGTTCAGAGATGAAAGGTATAAACAACTATAAAAAAAGTGAAATTGACAAGAAAAGAGAAGAGATTGAAGAGTTGAAGGATAAATGCAAGCATATAGAGGATGATGTAGACTACATCAACTCTCTGAATCAAAGCCAACAAGGAGAAACTTCCTTGAGATACAGTAAGAAAAAGGAATAGCAACCAGAGGAGTCAGTGAACCAATTTTGGTGAATAACATGCATCCATTCACCAATACTATGTAAATTTTGTAAGCTGCATGGGCAGTTTGTCAAACAATGTGCTTTTATAAATTCTCAGTGTTTTAGAAACAAGGTCTCACAAGTTGAGGTAGGGGTTGTGCTCCCATTTCGTACCTCTAGTAAAGACCATTTGCTTTCGAAATGTAATAGGACTTAGTCCTTATTCTTTTCGTTTTATAATATCAAAGTAACCAACCATGTTAACAAAAAAAAAACAATCTTACACACAACAAAATTTCTACTTTATTAATGCAATCTAGCTTCAAAGGATCTCTCACTAAGTTCATAAATTCACAAATTCATTCACTTATATATGAGATCTAATCCCAAATGTTGAAAGAGCTATTAATGAAAACTCCAAGGGAATAAACTTAAACTAAAAGAGAATTATATTTGATTGGACAATAAATTATATTCATTAAAATGTTTTAACATAGACATATAAACAAGTTTGAGAGATATTTGTTTCTATATCTTAATTAAATTATTAGTAATTATTAAATAAATAATTGTTAATATTATAATATTTTTTTTTCCAAATTTTAATAATAAATGTTATTTGTACTTATAGCTTTTTTTATATAAATTTACCATCGCGTAAGTACATTATTTTCTAAATTCGCTATTATTTTGTGAACCTTGTCACGCTAACTTTATAAATTTACAAGTTTTATCACTTATGTATCTTTCTATGTGAAATTTAATTCCAAAAGTCTACTAAAAAATTGATCAAAACTTTAAAAGAGTAAATTCCAAAAAAAAGGTAATATAACCATACTAGCTCAATTAAAAAAAAATCACATTCTTTAAAATACTTTAACATAAATACAAAACAGGTCATAGAAATATTTATCTTCATACATTATAAATCCATAAATGACTAATTGAATAAGTTATTCGTACTTTTCCGGATCTGGGCGGTATGCATTCGAGCTCCGGCTCAAATTTGAGGATTATGACACTGGGATCGTAGGGAGGTCCGACTAATCTTACAGTGGTTGGACTAAAGCATGTTATCTCCTCTCTAATACTGCGATCAAAATTTGGTTCTCACCGGTGTGCTTTTTTTTTTTTTTTTTTTACTGTGGCGTATGTTATGTTTTCCCTCTGCGACAATTTTTAACAGAACCGATAGAACTGCTTTGGATCAAACATCCACGACTTGGAATGAAGGCAATCTGCCCATCGACATGCTTTTTCCTCTCTTATCAAAGCTAGGATTAAAAGGCTTACTGAGACTCTGCGGCTGGGTTCCAGATCTAATCTTTTGTAGCTAACTCTATATCTAGATCTAATATTCTGCGAATAGATCTAGATCTAGATCTAATCTTCTGCATTATTTCTCTATGGTTGGGTTCTAGATCTAATTTCCTGTTTCATAGGCGAAACACTTGTTCAATCATCTACGGCTACGTATAGATCTAATCTTCTGCCTTATTTCTTTACGGTTGGGTTCTACGGGAAAGTAAAATATGGCTCCCAGCTTCGCAAAAATAGTTGCTGGCTCAGTTCCGTCCACTTCTAGAGGACAAGCTCCTACCCATATCGTCAGTGAAGCCGCAGCTCCCACTGTCCAGGTGGTCCAAGCCTCACTCGATGAGGCTTTGAAGTTTTTCGAAAGTGCCCTAATCTGCCAGTTCAATGGTTTTTGGCTGCGGCTAACAACTCTCCACAATTAGATCTCGGAGGTATGGAAGCCTGTCATTTCTGATGAAATTAATATCTACCCATGTGCTAGGGGTTTCTTTATAGTAGATTTTGAAAATCCTGAAAGCAGACAATGTATTCTAGATTCCGGCCCTTATTTTTGGGAAAACTCAGGCCTATTCATGAAGCCATGGAACCCATCATTCAATCCCTTAACAACAGTCATAACCTCAGCACCAGTTTGGGTGAGATTTCCAAGCATACCCTTGTATCTCTGGAATCTCTCCTCACTAAAAGCCATTGGAAATGCAATTAGGAAGTTTTACTACAGGTGCCCAAAAACAGAGGAATATGCCAGAACCACCTATGCACGCATCTATGTGGAAATGGACTTCAGCGCCGGATTCCCAACTGAAATAAACCTAACAAGTAAAGACTGTGTGGAACCAGAAACTCGATTATGAAAGTGTCCTCTTCAGATGTCGATCCTACTTTGAGACAGGCCATCTAGCCAAAAATTTCCCAAAAGCCTCCCAGAAAAATTCTGCTAGAAAAAACCACCACAGATCTACATGGTGGGAAGGAGCACAAAAAGAACACTACACTGTCATCAAAGAAGAATACTCTAGAGAAAACTCCGAGTCATAAGAAATCGGGCAAAACAGAAACAACTCTCAAGACAAGTAGGGAGAAAGCCCTACCCAACAACAAAAAAGTGAACTCGACTACCCCTCAAGCATCAACAATTATGAGGATTTGAATACTGCACAAAATAAATTTTCATTTAACAGCAAAGCAAATCTCCTAGACAAAGCTTCTTCTCCGACTATCTTTAAAAGGACGAATGCAATAGATCGCGAAGCTAAGACACCAATGTCCCAAGAACCAAAAGAGATGAAGGATATGCAAGATAAAAGAAGTTGGAAGACCGTAGAGAAAAAAAGAAAGCTACATCACCAATCTCGCCAAGAAATACGAGGAGCCAGACAATTAAAAACTAAGAAAATTAGAGGTCTGATAGACCAATTTGGTCTTAGTGGATGTTAACCACTATCATCATCATCATCATCAATTGTCGATTATCATAGAGCATTTTCCAATTTCTTAAAACGCTTTGAAAATATATTCATGAATACTAAACAGACTTAAAAATATTTATGATCATACATATTAAATAATGAATGATTAAATGAAAATAATTATTAATTATTATAATTTTTTTTAATTTAATATTAATATTCTTAATTTAATTATAATATATTAAATAAATAATTTTTATTTTTAATATATTTTTTAGGTATAGTCTAATTATAGATTAATAGTCCTTTTTCACGAATTCAACTAAAATCTAAGTAATACAATTTCAATTTTTTATTATTATTAAATACTTTTTGTGAATGAAATAGATCAGTACCCTAAAAAAATCACTCATCAAACAACAACACTCAAATTATGTAAACTAAACAATTCAAACTATATAAAATTTTGATTTAAACTAACTAAAAAAATATTGTGAAAAAACCTATTTTGTCTATAAATTAATCTACGCCCTATTTTCTTTATTTTTATAAGATAATCTTTTATATAATGATGTAAAAAATATTTTATATTATATAATTAAACATCTAAATTTTTATCCATTAAAATAAAATTTTATATTTATTTTTTCACGAAATATAATATTCATAATCAAAATAATTTTTTTAAAATTAATATACGTATAAAACTCTAATTAATATGCATATAAAACTCAACAAATTAGATTAATTTATAATCAAAGCTTTTATATACATTCTGCCAATTATCTAATTAAACTTAAGTCCTTCAATTAAATTATTTATTTCAATCACTAAACTATATATAACAATACAATTTAAAATAAAAATATAATTAACCAAAAAACCATTACCATAAAAAGAAATGATTAATAATTAATCACCATAAATAAAATCCAGTACCAAGTAATAATTTCATGGATTAGGACCAATTACAATACACTTTGTAATTTTAAAACAATACCATTTAACATTAAAATATAATTAACCCAAAAAAACCATTACCATGAAAAACAATTAATAATTAATCACCAGAAATAGAATCCAGTCCCAAGTAATCATTTCATGGATTATGTGAACCCAATTACAATACACTTTGTAATTTTAACGAGTGAGACATTTCAGTGAGCACTTGGACTTGGACCCCACCCAAAAGAGCATTCACTGATTTCAAATCTAACAGGTAGTGCCGCCGATACCGGACTCCTGCCAAAAGAGCATTCAGCCAAAATGCTGAGGAATACACGGCCAGGATAGCATTATCATACGAGAATGCGGAGGAATACACCGGAATATTATTAATACTTAATACTAAAACTCTACCCAATATTTTAAATTTAATATTATAAAATTTAATTGTTAATCATATCATTATATAATAATTTATATTTATATTATATTAAATTTTCAATCATATTTATAAAATAATGTAGAATTAATTGGTTGTTATATAATTGATTTGCTATCATCAACATTTATTAATGTGGTTGTGTTAATAACTTATAAATTTCAACTAGTTGAATATAAAATTATTTATAATTGGCACTAAGAGATAAGTACTAGATGTTAAAACTTAAATGTAAATATTTTGTAAAATTCATTTTTTTTATATTGTATTTTTTTATAATAAAATTATTTTAATTTTTTGATAAAAGAAAATCATAGTTAATATATACACATTAAAATATATAGGCATATAGACAATATTATAAATTAACAACTATTTTATCATATAAATTAAAAGAAATGGTTTTTGTAACCATATTTAAATTTAATTAATAATTATATAAAATTTAATATTTACAATATAACAATATTCTTAACCATGAATATTCACCCATTTTGTACTGGATGTTTTATCTTTTAAAGGAGTTGTCTATAATGCGACCTTTTGGAGTTTCCGCTAGATTTTCTGGCCAGAATCTAGCGAAAAAAATTTGAGGTGAAATCTTGATTTTTGTTATTTAAACTGGTTTTTTGAGTGCATATATGGATTCAACACATTGGAAAACCCCTAGAGTACTTCAATTGTGCAGAGTTTACCCATTAAACTTGTGATTTCAATGAATTCCTATCAGATTCTAGACAAATTAAATCGAAAAAATAAATAGGAAAAGTTTTCAAAAAGTTGCATTAAAGACAACTCATCTTTTAAATAAGATTTCTTACAATACCATGGGCCAATACCTTGACTTATCAATACCACATACCCATAAACCTTAACTCATTTCAAAATTTTAAACAATTATAATTCAATTTTATAACGTTTTTATATTAAATAATAATAATAAAACCCCTAGAGTACTTCAATTGTGCAGAGTTTACCCATTAAACTTGTGATTTCAATGAATTCCTATCAGATTCTAGACAAATTAAATCGAAAAAATAAATAGGAAAAGTTTTCAAAAAGTTGCATTAAAGACAACTCATCTTTTAAATAAGATTTCTTACAATACCATGGGCCAATACCTTGACTTATCAATACCACATACCCATAAACCTTAACTCATTTCAATTTTTAACAATTATAATATTTAATTAATAATCAATTTTATAATGTTTTTATATTAAACCTAATACTTACAATAAACATACAATTATAACAAATTAATAACCAGATTCTTAACATGGATACTATTAACTTGTCTCAAAATCAAAATATTTTATAAATATTTATTTTTATTTTTATTTTATATTATTTTTAAAATAAAATCTAAAAGGAAAAAGCCACGAGAGATGTTGTAGTGATGTAAATATTTGTAAACATTTACATGTGGTCTCAATTAAAAAGTAATAAAAGGTTAAAAATACATGTCCTTCATCCCAAATCTCTCTATACGAGCCTAGATCCATCTTAACCTCAGATCTACCAAACATTAAGAGGGATCAAATGTCTTGAGATGCAAACATCTTTTAAAGTGAAAGGAGATTTGATCCTTTTAAGAGATTTGTAGATTTAGAATTAAGATGGATCTAAGCAAATTATAAAACATTTGATTATGGTTAAGATGATAATTATTTTTCTACATTTTTCATTTTAAATATTTATTATAAATAAAATTATTAAACCATTCAAATTTATAATTAATTCATAATAATAATAATATGAAAGAAATAGGTTAATTATTATACATAAATTTAAATCATTTCAAAATAACTATTCTATAAAAATTTAATATATTGACAAAAATATCATTAATAAATTTAGTATTATATTAAATAAATAAATAAATATTACATAATCAATAATAATATAAAATTTATATTTCTAAAAATTTCTAAAAATTTCTATCAATTGTATTCATATCAAAAGAAGTTTACATCTGATTCCAAGGCTCACATAGAAATCCATAGATCCAATCTAAGAAGAAAAGAACGAACTTGCTCATGATCAGACCATTTAACCCAAACATAAATGTTGTAGAGCAAAAGCCCAAGACCTTACTACAAACAATTTATCTACAATAAATTAATGCATCATAGCCACATAAACTTATAGCCAAATACATCACCCTACGGGAATTGTGACACCAATAGATAGAAAATGCATGGATGATTCTCCAGATAAGCTAGAGGGAATTCAAAAGCAAACCCAATCCCTCATAAGTGTTCATCATATGCAAGGAGTTGCATAGTCACATAGAATAAGATGGCCCTCCTAGAAGATCCCCTTACTCTTTGTCAACGTAGCACATAAGAAACAACCTCCATCGAAGAAATAGAATTCTACAATTAGAACTAATCCAAAATGTTGCAACAACACCAAAATGATTTGTGTCCCTTTCACCACTAAGAGACATAATAATTGAGGTGGAAAAGAGATAGAAAACATAAAATCTTCAACGACTAACAATAATCATTTGATGTAAGAACCTTTTCCCCTACCAAAATTCAGATATACTTGGCTCCCATAGGAAGAAAAATATATGGTACAAACAAAACAAACCATTTCATACCCCATAATAGAGATAAGATGCAGACTGCCCTGTAGAAACCAAGTTGTAGCATATGAAAAATGAGAATGAACTACCTGAAACCACCTACATCACCGATCATGATCTGAAAAAATTAAGGTGTGTGTTTCATTGTCATCATTTAGAGGAGTGTCAATAAGACCTTCGCAAGCAAAGTTGCTCACAAAAAAATCTTTCGCTCAAACCAAACATTGGTCGACATTATCCAGACAAAAGTGTTGATTTCTCAACAAACGCTTAATGTCGTCTAAGGAAGAAAAAACAATATACTTATCCACTTGTTTGTCCTTAAAAATAATGATCCAAGTGGCTCCAAACACATGCAGAAGTCCAAGAGGGCTCATAAGTGGTCAAAATTCAAAATGGTTAGATTTCTCTTGAAACAAGACGAGAGCAAAGTGCTCGTTTCCCTAATTCCAACGGTGCAAACGACGCTCCAATCTGAGTCTGTATGGAGAAGATAGAGCACGTCAAAGTTGTGGTCAAAGTTGGCCATGGGCCAAGTTTAAGGGTTCTACAATTTGACTGACACCAACCATAAAAAACTAGCTCTTGAAAGCAAGCGAATTTGTGGGATGGTTAATTTTCACATTAACCCTTAATCGACAAAAATCAAATCTATTTTTAATAAAAAAAAACAATATTAAAAAAAGGAGTGGTCGGCTGCCACGCTGTCCACCACCTCAGCCCCCAACCCTGTGATTCATGTATTCATATTAAGTAGAGGGTATGGGGAGGTGGGCCACCCCCGGCAAACCCGCCAACTGCTTGGAAGTTTCAAACTATATACATAGGTTAGTGCTAACCATGCCCAAAATCAATAACAAATGACAAACAACGCTTATTAAAAAAACATTGGTCAAACCCCTAGGAAGTTTCAAACTATATACATAGGTCAGTGCTAATCGCGCCCAAAACCAATGACAAATGACAAACAACGCTTATTAAAAAACATAATCGTGTAGGTTTTAACCCTGTACAGAAATTACCTGCATACGAATTCTAAATCACATGAAAAATAAAAATGCGAGAGCATAACACATACAACACATATACACAAAGATTTCCCACTGGATCCCAAAACCGGGACTACCAGCTTGATTTTTCATTATATTCCTTTTAATGTTCCAATACATATTTATACATGTCGAAGCATCCAATACCATGGACCGAAACCATCGCGTCCAAAAAATATGTGCGAAAATCATGCACAAAACCATAGGTGGGTCCGCCCAACCTAACATAGGGTCCAATACCAAAATTTTCTGGGGCGCTGCCCCGGACCCCATAAAGTGGGGTTATGGGTACCCCTCAAACCCCCTGATAACTATGTGGAAAGAATATAACACAACCCAACAATCTCCCACTTGTTGTTTTCTTTCCACAGGGGGCCACAGGAGAGCTTAGTCATTTTTCCAGCCCTGAAACGCCCATTGTTCTCTACACCAAGAGAACTTCTCAGAGCTCACAGATTTTGTCAATGCATCTGAGTATTCTTCAAAGTGTCCACCTTTACCAACACACCTTTTTGTCTTCTTCATATCCCTCACAAAGTGATACTGAACATCAAATGTGCTTTGTCTTTGAATGATAAGCAGGGTACTTTGCCAAGAAAATTGCACTTTGGCTGTCACAGTCTATCCTTATAGCTCCCTGTACTAACCCCATACTTGAACACAATCTATGCAACCAAACTGCTTTCCTTGCTTGCATGAGTGGCTGCCATGTATTCTGCCTCTGTAGTTGATAGTGCCACTACAGATTGTTTCTTACTCATCCAACTGACTGCACCTCCAAATAGGTTAAACACATACCCACTTGTAGATCTTCTCTGATCCAGATCTCCAGCCCAGTCTGCACCAACAAAGCCACGGATATCCAACACTCTGTCCAATCCTGGTCTTCCTTGGTAGCACAAACCATAATCACTAGTGCCACGCAAATACCTGAAAACCCGCTTCACTGTTGTCCAGTGCTCCTTCCCTGGTTTTGACATAAACCTGCTCAATACTCCCACTGCATGTGCAATGTCTGGTCTAATACAGACCATGGCATACATCAAGCTACCGACTGCACTTGCATATGGAACACGGGACATGTCCTCTTCCTCTTCTTGTGTCTTGGGACACTGTTCAACAGATAACCTCACACCTACAGGAATAGGAACCTTCACTGGTTTTACTATCCTGCATATTAAACCTCTGTAATATTGTCTCGACATACTTCCTCTGGTTTAACCAGAGCTTCCTCTTTGCCCGATCTCTTTTAATTTCCATGCCCAAAATATAGT
>APFE031423291.1:1719-23908 GCA_000404065.3 Pinus taeda
TTTTTAAATTAAAATGTAACAATAATTTTTTTATTGAAATCATGAGTATTTTTTGCTTGAAAATATTGAAAGTAAAAATGCAAAAATATTGAAAATAAAAATTACATCTAATTTGTACAAGAACTATCCATCCTAAAAATTCACATATCACAAAGGAAAATTAATGAAAAGCATTTCTGCCATAATAATTGTTCACATAATGGCTGGTTATATGAAGAATTCAATATGACGTAATAATTACTAACATATCGACAATTAAAACAAATAACAAATTTTTTCATATATATTTAATCTTCACATGGGTTATAAGTAACTATTTTTTAGTTTAACCATATAAATATAGTTAATTTGAACTTTAAAAACAAGACAAAAAAAATTAAAATTGTATTTTAAGAAAAAATGTAATAGTTTTTAATTATATTATTAATTTATTATGTAACGTTAATAATGAATAAAACGAAATATTTTAATTAAAAAATTCAATTAATCATAAATATAATTAAATCCATCATAACACATTATAAATTTTGATTTTGTTTTCCAAGTTACAATTTTTCATTTTGGATGTTATTGATGAAAAACATTTTCAAGATACTATTGAACAATACAAAAATCAACTATGCAATATAATTATAATTTCTAACACTACTTCACAACACAAGAAAAACACTTATATATTAAGAAAATACTATTATTTAACTAACTTTATTTTAATTATATGCGATTTGAAATTTGAAAATGATAGAAAAAGTGATGAACAATAAATTTAAATGAAAACAAAATAAATGAGTGTAATTATCTAATACTATTCGTCTTATTGTTAGTTTTTGAAAGGCCTTTTTACTTACATTTTTGTCTATTGTCTTTAAGAAGTACTATTTACTAATTACTATTGGTCTTGTTGTAAGTTTTTGAGAGACCCCTTATTTATGTTGTTGTAAGTTTTTGAAATGTTCATTAATTAATTATTTGTATTTACTAAATCTTGATTGTCCTAGAATATTTGTTTTTTTTTTAATTTCTAATAACTTCAAAATCCTTGGGAAAGTTGTTTTTTATTGACCTTGGCTAATTTCATTTTTTTGGCATCTTTCTAGAAATTGTGATGACCATATAGGATCTCAAAAAGGTGAAAGATTATACTTTATAAAGAATGTCAAGGTGTCACTAGCTTTTGGAACATTTAATCTTTAAATTTTAAAATAGTTAAAAGAGTAATTGCAAAGTAATAAGTGTTTTTTTTTAAGATTATGTATTGAATTTTGAAAAGCATCCTATAAAGTTGAGATTTAAATTATGCAATTTGAAAATTTTTATTGTTTTAAATAAAAAATAAGTAAATATTAATTAAAAAATAATTTAATAATTAATATGTAAAAATAACACAGTTAAAAATATTTATGAATAATTCATTAGAAAAAAATTAAAATAGTAAAATAAAAAAAACACAATCTAACTAATAAATGTTCTGTTTTTAGTCTAAATCTTGGGATAGAAATTCTTAAGGGATTGTGTATTTTCATTGTTTAAAATGAATATTTGAATCTGTATAGAACGCTTGAATTCTAAAAATAAAACTCAATCTTAGCATTTTAAAAAATTCTTGCTAGATTTTGAGCAAAATCTACTTAACAAAATCTTTAGAAAATTACCTCAATAATCTAAAAATCTAAAAACATATAATAAAAGTAAAAAAATTCTCTCTTATAAAATACTATTTCTTAATAAACAAATTAAATTAAAAAATAAATTTTCCAATAAACATTTATGATAATTAATTTTGTTAATATTAAAAAATATATTTTAAAGATTTTTTAAAATAATAATATATATTATATTATTTATATTTTATAATACACCTTGTGCTACATAAATGTTCCTATATTTAAAGCTAGATTAGGGGATTGGAATTTTTGATTCCCATTACTTTACTTATCTTATACAAGCTAAATTATTATGAACAAATCAAAGAGAGTAATATGAGTCATGATTACAGTAATAAGTATAATACTAGATTTAAAGTATTTTGAAATTAAAAAATTACATGTAATTAAATTACAATGATTAACCATAAAAAGAGTATCTGAACTTTCAGGAGGAAGATGGTTAATAAAGAACCCTATATGGTCACTAAACAAAAACTAGATGATCTTTTTGTAATTGATATATTTTTTTAATACTAAGAAGCATTAATTTCCTAGAGTATGAAACAAAGATTGCTTAGAAGTACTTTTAAAGCATATTTGGCGGCGTTTATATCAATGGACAAGAATGTCGCCATCACTGCCTGTGACATGCAAGGTGGATCCTGCTCAAATATCATTTTGTACACCAGGGTGACAAAGTGGTTTGACAACTATACGATAACTCCATGGAAGCTGCATTCAGAGAACAATCTGCAATAAGTGTGCATAGAGGTTTCTGAAGGTGTCCATGCCCAACCCAAGCTTGGGAACTTCTAATGGGCACAAACTACATCTAGAATGTAAGTGAACATGTATATATCTACTTGTTGACCCTTGGGCAATTGTCAGGCTTTTGTCACTTCCTTCAACAAGGAGCCAACATGTCGGACCAAATTGCAAGGTATTCCTTCACTGGCCAGTTGGTCCAACATAATCATCCAACTCTGCGGGAAGGTCTCTGTGCTCTCTTGGCCGTATAAGTGACAAGAAAAGATGACCAAGTACTAATATGCCTTCTACAGTATATTCGTCTTGTAAACTTGGTTGGGTTTTGTCCTGAACTTAGCTGGCTCTTAAATTTATTAGAAGAATTAAGTGCAGTGGAAGTAGAAGCGACAAATTCCATTGTATTGACTAGGCAAATGGGATTTTTTGTGGGTAGATCTACTCTTGAACGAGAAAATGAAAGTATATATGTATATGTATATGTATATGTCTATGTATATGTATATGTATAGATATATATACATACATACATACATACATACATACATACATACATACATACATACATACATACATACATACATACATACATACATATATATATATATATAACACTAGCAATTGCACCAAATGTTGCAAAGGAAACGTTGTAAGGCATAAATTGGATAAGAATGGTGGAATTGTCAGTAATTCGTCCTCCTTGATCGAACGACCCAGATCACTGCATATTTTGAGAGCTCTAGAGGTGCTATCAACCTCTTTCCCATTTGCAAACTACTAAACCACTAGATCTGCCTCCCTTCATCATATGGTTGGATGATTAATAAGACATAACACTCAAATGCTTAAGAAGGAAACTTGCAAACCTAAAATGCACAAGAATATTGATTCCAAAAACATTTGTATCTTATACTTCTGAGTAAGACATAACACTCAAATGCTTAAGACATGAACATGCAAACCTAAAATGCACAAGAATATTGATTCCCAAAACATTTGTATCTTATGCTTCTGAGCAAATGCCTTTTATAATTTACTTAAGATGAGATCTGATTAGTTTTGACAAAGTCAGCTTTAACTAAGAAACAATATAAGCTAAAAATGCATAGTGCTCAAGATTAACCATGCCTTTATTATGCTACAACTAATTATTAAGACTAGATGTAAATGATTGGCAGATGTGGCACATCATTTCTTCATTCTTTTAGCAAAACCGACCCCACCTTCTCAACAAGGGGCAAGAAGCAATGATCAAAATAAATCTAAGACGACCATTTTTCCTAAGAAGGAAGTTGTCTTTGGTGCCCAACAAGATACAACCATTTTTCCTAAGAAGGAAGTTGGCTTTGGTGCCCAACAAGGTACATCGTAGTCTTATGCTATAGGTCTAGTAGTGTGTCTTCCTCCAACAACTATTGAAAATCCAAAATTTTATCAGGTGGGTGGGAAATGTGAATTTCCTCTTCCAAAATAGGAGGTTCATAGGGCTTGAGATGATTAACATTAATCACATTGTCGAGGCAATGCTCGCAAGGCAAATCTAAATGACATGCATTCACAACTTGCTTGAGAATAGTACTCATAAGATTTAGGCTAAATGACATGCATTCACACCAACTTTCTTGAGAATAGTACTCAAAAGATTTAGGGATTTTTTTTAATACAAAGTAACTTGGCGGCAGGTATGGTTTTGAATCGATTTCATCTCCATCTTCCCCATTTTGGGCAATCTGGACGCAGACTTTCTTCAGCTTTGTGCCTGCAAATCGTTGGCTTATTTATAGTTAAATCGTGTTTATTGATACATAAAACCCCTTTTCCCTTTCTTGATCATCCTGCAATCTCGACCCCAACTAAATGTTTCCATGTTCTTCCAACTAAATCTATCTATTTGGGAATTTATATAGAAAGTGGAAAAAACATAGAGATATTAGTAAATGCATATTACCTTCAAATTCCATCAACCGTCCTGCAATCTCGACCCCATCTAGACCTTTCCAGGTTCCTCCAACTAAATCTTGCCAAGTACAATAAAATTCAAAAAACAACGATAACATTTGCTGAATCAAATCCAGCATGTATCTGAAGTATTATGCCTTTTCCAAAATACCTGAATCCCTTTTCCAGAATATCGGCCACAGAACCTGAATCAAATCCACTGCATACTAGAAGTACTCTGTCTTTTCCAAAATACGAACAACAGAATCTGAATCCCTTTTCCAGAATATCGGCCATAGAACCTGAGAATCAAATCCAGCGTAACAAAAGTATTCTGCCTTTTCCAGAATACCTGCAACAGAATCAACTTCACTGTATACTTCTGCCTTTTTCCAAAATACCGACAACAGAACCGCCTTCATTGTTTTTTTTCTTTTCTGATTTCTGCTATCTCTCTCTCTCTCCATATTAAGACACTGAAGGAAAATCCTTAAAATGAGTTTTGAGTAGTTAAATTTTCAGTTAATTATTACTAACTATTAATCGATTATTAACTTAAAATTATTATTAATTATTAACTGATTATTAATTCAATGGTTGATTTTTTTTAATCCTCTAACATTAAATATGAAGCTGCATAATGGTGCAAGGTGGCACTTAGGGGAGTTGATTTCAGAGCGGAACGCCTTACAACATCAATATAAATGTGAATTTTTTTTGTTGCAAAGCATAAACATATAACAAATCATTGATATGTATATTTACCTTTTAATCAAATGAGAAAGCTTATGTATATTTTGTTAATGTGATGTTTAATAACATTATTAGAGGTGGATAATCATAAAGTAAATTTAAGTGAATTAAGGTAGAGCTTGTAGGAGCGTTGAAAATAAGTAGTTTGTTAATAAGTATTAAATGAGGGGGGTTGTATATGTTGGTTGTTGGATTTTGGGAGGCCAGTTATTTGTTGGATTTTGGGAGGCCACTTATTCAAAAGTGGGCATATACAGCCCCACTCATTTAATGCCCACTGGCAGGCCACATATTTGTTGCCTTGCTAGGGGCCCAAGTGCCCAAGTTGCCCACAGTCAGAAAGATGGAGTTGGCAGGATGATACAATTCTTTAATCCATACTACAATTTCATACTAGATGAGTATATTTGGCAAATAAATAGTTTTTTAAAAATTTATTTTATTAATATATTTTTTATTTTTAACCATTATAAATTGAAGACCATAAAAATTATCTCATCCACAATTTATACCAAATTAAAAAATAAAGTTTTGAATTTCATAAATAATTTTTATTTAAAAAAAAAAACATCTTAATTTTTTAAAACTTTATAAAATTGTACAATTTTTTTATATAACAATAAATCAATAACATTTTAAACTAAAAAGCAATTGCAATATAATCGGCCATAAACAAACAAAGCTAAAAATATTTACACACTCAATTATAGAACAATAAACTAATAACTTTTGACTAAAAACCATTACAATATAACCCACCATAAATAAGGCTAAAAATATTCGCACACAATTAAAAAATAAATAAAAAATACCATATTGTATTTTTAATATCATATTAAAACAGTGTGAATCAAATTTTAATTGATCAAAATGTTGACCACGTAAATGTTCAAGCATCTATAATGTACTTAAATAAATTAAATAAACAATGAGTTTAGAGTAGTTGGATTTTTATATTAAAATATTTCAAAATATATTTCAATGTAACTAAGGACTTCAGTTGGGCTTCTCGAATGAACTCATAGTCGCGTAAATGTGCACGCATTTAGTAAATATTAATTATGGGTGCCTTGCGATTTATGTGTAATGTGTCGCTTATTGATCTGAAAATGGAATATACTTGTTTAAGGGTGCAAAGTATCCATTTTCTATAATTTCAAATGTGAGTTATACGCTCCAAGTGACCTCTAAAAAGGTGAAAACTTCTTATTTCTTATACAGAGATAGATTGTAGGGGCATTCACCGTACATGTCACCTCTAAAGAGAGGATGAGTTCCAAAGGCTACCTGGCCCTCGACAGGCTCTACCTAAAGAAATAACAAAGTAAACACTTAGAAGTCTTTGACATACACATACTTGAAGTTTGATGTCTTTCGGAATAAGACAAATAATTTTCTGCAGCTGAATAGGTGATTATGTGTGTGTGCAAGTTATGTATATTTGTTGTTTAACACTTTATATAAGTTTTATTTAGCATATCATCTTCAGCAAATAAAGACATCAAAATGATGAAGCAGTTCACCCCTTCTGGGTTACATCTGTTGGACCAAGCCTCTCAAACTAAGCTTGTCCTCTTGTATTAAAAATGCTACAAAGGCTAATACAAGAATATGAATGTCTCGAAAGACAGATCTGATTGTAAATACAGAATCGGAAGATAGGAATTAGCTAAACATGCTCTTTCCCAAGCACTAAACAGTGAAATTGTACCTTATGCAGTACTTCCCCAATTGGCCCTAGTGGCCCTTTAAACTTGCATGGAGAAGTTCGAAGTGAAGATGACCTCAATTGGTTCTGAAACCTCTGCCATTAGACTCAAAAGGTCGAAAATAGCAGACATAGGCTTTTGAATCACCAAAAATGGATGAACATAGCCCCCAAACAGCTCAAGCACTGAAATGGCCCTAGTGGCCCTGAAAGCTTCCCTAAAGCTAAATAGTGAGAAGAATGCCTCAACAGGCAAAACGAGCTGTAGAAATGGATTTAGAATGCTGAAAACCTTTAGAAATGACCTTTGTTCCACATTCAAGGGCTGCACAATTCCCAATGCAGCTCCCAAACTGATTTGGCCCTAGTGGCTCCTAGAACTTCCA
Organism: Pinus taeda; assembly: GCA_000404065.3. Classification (NCBI taxonomy): domain Eukaryota; kingdom Viridiplantae; phylum Streptophyta; class Pinopsida; order Pinales; family Pinaceae; genus Pinus; species Pinus taeda. The sequence continues at coordinate 8,916 of APFE031423291.1, forward strand.
CGAAGCAAAATCACCTACAAACGACCTCAGATGGCTGTGAAACCTGTGCCAATGGTTTCAGAAGGTTGAAGAGACCCAAAATCAAAAAAAAAAATTCATCCAAAAAGGACTTTCCTAGACAAAGTTATGGCTCATTAAAGTTTCTCTAGTCTGCCCCTAGAAAAACTCAAGTTAAAACTGGCTAACTGCCAGATAACCCCACTAAATATGGGGCGACCGCCAAATTTGGCGCCACCACCAACAGATCCGCTAAATCTGCCATAACCATTGGCTAACTGCAGTTTAACTCCGCCATGTGAGCAAAATTAAGGCGTGTGGGAGGTTTGCATTCGATTTCGCGCCAGCGGTTAAGGGTCTAGGCCCACGGTTTTGGGTGTAAGGGCATATGGAATGGGGGCTGGGCCCCTTCATTTCCTGCCCAAATGGAATTTCAACCTTTTTAATATTGTTAACTCCACCGCCATATGAAGTCCGATACCATTGGTGCATTGGTAAAACGTTGTAACGCTGTTTGAGTGGTCGTGGGTTCGATTCACAACCAGACTAAAATTTTAAATATATGCGCCCATATGTGCTGATGTCACCTTGCCACGTGGCTGCCTCTGAGCCTGCCACGTGGTGGCTTCTGATTGGCCTACCTAAAGGGAATATTTCCAAGAATATTCTACGAAATATTCTATTTTAATTTTTTTTTTTAAATTCAAAAATTAAGAGTCATTGGGCAATTTTGTTTTTGGCATAACGTCTGCATACGGAGATCGTTTTTCGAACCGTTTGCAGTGTCGGAATCAGGATGACGAGCTCTATCTGGTAGTTCAAGTTCAAACCAGTTATAAGCACTTTCATTTTTGACCATTTTACGACACTTGGTCTTGAGCTCCTAATCACACCTCCCAAATGAGAAGGCTTTTGGTCCCCAAAAGCTTACTGAATCTCTGAACTGAAATGTACAACACTTGAGGAACAGAAATATCCTCTTCCATTCAGCCAAAAGAGCATACTGATGCCAAAATGTCCTGCCTTGCCAACTGTTGTCATGGCGACTTTTTGCTGCATAAGCCAAGTACTTGTCGAATCCCGACCGAGCTTCTTCTTTCGCCAGCCAAATCTGAAATTGCAGGGACCAGCAATGAAACTTGCTGATATATGATCTGAAATATTCCTCTGAATATGTGGGCTTGCCAACTGTCATGATGTCCATCCATGGCACCTTCGCTCCAGAAGAAGAGCTGCCTCCCAAATGAGAAGGCTTTTACCGTCTGCAGCATGCTGAATGTACTGTGAATGCTCATCCCAAACTCTTGGGAAACTTGCTGCAAAAACTTCTCAAAAGAAGTAGAGACCCATGCTGAAATTTGAGCCTTCTTTGCATGCATGCTTTTCCAGCTCATAGAATTGTGCACAGCTTTGCACCAATTTCTTTCCCTGCACCAAATGACACCAAAGGTACCTTGTGCAACAAGAGGATCATCAACAACAATTTGTCCTGAAATATGCTGAACAATGGACTTAACCATCAACATAACAAGTGTGTACACCACTGACACAAGTTGACAAAACATGTGCACCACAATCGACACAAGTCGACAACATAAGTGGCACAATTGACCCAAGTCAATGAAACATGTGACACAATCGACACTGTAAAAGTGTGCTCACAAGCAACACTAGTCGACCAACAACAAGATACATTTACAAACACATGTATGTATCAAAAACAATGAACTATATACAGTTCAATAAACACACCTACAACATCTATGTACAGGTGTAACTTCAACTCTTCTTTTGCAAAGAACAACAGGTACATCAACCCAATAAAAACACATATGGGTGACAAGAGCTGAAATGAAATACATTGCTGCAAAACTAGTGAGCATTATACTCATCTTTTACCATCTTGCAACTTGCATTCCCTTAACAAAGAAATGCATTCAATCAAAAGACATGCAACTTTAATTGGATAAGAATTCTAACCATTTCTTACCAATCCATTTCAAAGGTGCTTCCTTTAACATCACATCGATATCAACATGTGTATCATCCTGACACATATCAATGATGGAAACTTCCTTCCCATTCTTGCCATAATCTTTCTCCAATTTCTTCAATTTTCGTGGAAGCATTGTTGGATTTAGAGTCCAACACTTTTCAGCAGTATGTCCTTGCTTATGGCAATAAGTGCAATACATGTTCATCTTCTTGACAACATGATTTGCATTGTTCAATGGAACTTTGGCTTCTTGCCTCCTTTCCTTCAAAATTTTCTTGTATGTTGCCATGCTTTTCCAACATCTAGAAACATTATGGTTAACCAAACCACAAAAAGAACATGCAATTATTTTCCAATGTTTGTGTGGAAATTTACCATGCTTTACATTATCAAAGGAAATATGATTGAAATCAGATTTACAGCTTTCTATTTCACCTTCATTACCTTCATAAGGAGGTGAATCAAATGAAGAAGAAGCTCCTTTTGGAACACCATCAATCCCTGCAATGGTTTTAGAGCTTTCACCACATCTTGGTTCAAGTGCATGCTTATGCACACCTTCTTCTTGCAAGGTATGTTTCAAACTATTGCATTCCTCAAGGATACAACCTTTACAACCTTGAGATAGAGAACTTTTATTGAAACTCCTTCTAGGAACTGTTTCAATTGCCTTCATGGTTGCTTTGGAACTTTCTCCATAAGATTGTCCATAGCCAAGACCCAAATTCTTAGGCCTTACCTCAACCGTCATTGGATCAACTATACCCTGTGCATGTTTTCCCAATCCTTTTCCTTCATATCCCATTTTGGACATCAACTTGGACCCTATGCCTCTGGTAAGTTTCTCAAAAGAACCAACACACTTTTCAATTGAGGAAATTGAAGACAAGTTTGAATGATTTACCTCATCCTCATGCATTTTCTTGGACAAAGCTTCTTGAGCTTGAATGAGTTGTTTCTCCATGTCATGCAGTCTTTGGAGAATTATTTCCTTCTCATCCTTCATAGCCAACAATTGTGCATGAAGCTTAACACTTTCTCTTTGATCCTCAATGAGAATCTGCACCATGTCCCTCACCTTAATGAACTCATTCTTCATGTCATCATTGAAGAATTTTGTGAAGGAGGAAACTTCACTTGTGGAAGAAGTTAACATTATGTAAATGGTCAATTAAACAAAAGAAACTTCCAAATAAGAGTTCTCAAAGCTTTCAATCAAATGACAAGCTTTAACCAAATGTCAAACAAAAAACCCCTTCTTATTCAAGCAACCATTTGCAACAAATAAAACAGTTAATCTCTTACACTGCTTTAACACCTTTTGCACAAACAAATGCTCAACCCGTGCTCTGATACCACCTGATCTAAAAATGGAATGTACTTGTTTAAGGGTGCAAGGTATCCATTTTCCATAATTTCAAATGTGAGTTATACGCTCCAAGTGACCTCTAAAAAGGTGAAAACATCTTATTTCTTATACAGAGATAGACTGTAGGGGCATTCACCGGACATGTCACCTCTAAAGAGAGGATGAGTTCCAGAGGCTACCTGGCCCTCTACAGGCTTTTCCTAAAGAAATAACAAAGTAAACACTTAGAAGTCTTTGACATACACATACTTGAAGTTTGATGTCTTGCGGAATAAGACAAATAACTTTCTGCAGTTGAATAGGTGATTATGTGTGTGTGCAAGTTATGTATATTTGTTGTTTAACACTTTATATAAGTTTTGTTTACATATCATCTTCAGCAAATAAAGACATCAAAATGATGAAGCAGTTCACCCCTTCTGGGCTACATATGCTGGACCAAGCCTCTCAAACTAGGCTTGTCCTATTGTATTAAAAATGCTACAAAGGCTAATACAAGAATATGAATGTCTCGAAAGACAGATTTGACTGCAAATACAGAATCAGAAGATAGGAATTAGCTAAACATGCTCTTTCCCAAGCACTAAACAGTGAAATTGTACCTTATGCAGTCCTTTCCCCAATTGGTCCTAGTGGCCCTTTAAAATTTCATGGAGAATTTCGAGGTGAAGATGACCTCAATTGGTTCTGAAACCTCTTCCATTAGACTCAGAATGTCAAAAATAGCAGACATAGGCTTTTGAATCACCAAAAGTGGATGAACATAGCCCCCAAACAGCTCAAGCACCAAAAGGGCCCTGGTGGCCCTGAAAGCTTCCCTGAAGCTAAACAGTGAGAAGAATGCCTCAACAGGAAAAAAGAGCTATAGAAATGGATTCAGAATGTTGAAAACCTTCAGGAATGACCTTTGTTCCACATTCAAGGGTTGCACAATTCCCAATGCAGCTCCCAAACTGATTTGGCCCTAGTGGCTCTTGGAACTTCCACGAAGCAAAATCACCGGAAAACGACCTTAGATGGCTATGAAACCTGTGCCAATGGCTTCAGATGGTTGAAGAGACCCAAAATAAAAATTAAAAAAAAAAAAAATTGTCCAAAAAGGACTTTCCTAGCCAAAGTTATGGCTCATTAAAGTTTCTCCAGTCTGCCCCTAGAAAAACTCCAGTTAAAACTGGCTAACTGCCAAATAACCTCGCTAAATATGGGGCGGCCACCAAATTTGGTGCCACCACCAACAGATCCGCTAAATCTTCCATAACCGCTAGCTAACTGTAGTTTAACTCCGCCATGTGAGCGAAATTAAGGCGCGTGGGAGGTTTACATTGGATTTCGCGCCAGCGGTTAAGGGTCTAGGCCCACGGTTTTGGGCGTAAGGGCATATGGAATGGGGGCTGGGCCCCTTCATTTCCCGCCCAAATGGAAGTTCAACCTTTTTAATATTGTTAACTCCATCGCCATATGAAGTCCGATACCATTGGTGCATTGGTAAAACGTTGTAATGCTGTTTGAGTGGTTGTGGGTTCGATTCACAACCAGACCAAAATTTTAAATATATGTGCCCATATATGCTGACGTCACCTTGCCACGTGGCAGCCTCTGAGCCTGCCACGTGGTGGCTTCTAATTGGCCTTCCCAAAAGGAATATTCTCAAGAATATTCTGTGGAATATTCTATCTTAAATTTTTTTTTAAAAATTCAAAAATTAAGAGTCATTGGGCAATTTTGTTTTTGGCGTAACTTTTGCATACAGAGACTGTTTCGAACCGTTTGCAACACCGGAATCAGGAGGGCGAGATCTATCTGGTCGTTTAAGTTTGAACTAGTTTTGAGCACTTTCATTTTTGACCATTTTACGACACTTGGTCCTAAGCTCCTGATCACTTATCAAAGAAAGTCGCACTAGAAGATTACAATATTCCAAGTTCTACCTAATTTTAAAAATATTTTAATTAAATAAATTTAATTAGGACGATAGGCCTTCCTTTGAAAGAGACTTTCATCATCCTTTTGTCTCTAAGGTTGACACATGTCGTCCACATTCAACGAGCAAAAAGTTTTCTTATTAGGCCTCTCGATAGAAATTGTTCAAGAAAACGACTTTTCTACAAAACGTCAGCACCTTCATATCGGCCTCCCTACAAGGAAGGGATGGAGGTATTCATGGATGCCGAGGTTGGAGGGCAGAACGCCAGCATTGTCTGTGAGGGAGGCCACAAGAGACGATGGCCTCGCTGACAGACTGGAAGCCTTCGCATAGTTGGACGATGCGCCCGCGCCCGACGGAACAAAGAACTCCTTGTTCAAAAACAAGTCTCCATTTGACCTCCTATTTCGGAGACCGTTTCCTATTCTTCTTCCATATTCGTCCGTTTTCTGCTCTTCAAGTTCTCTTCCACACCCTCTGCAATAATGTTTTTGTGCTTTTCCACTTAGTGCTGCAATAATGTGTCCCGTTTTTGTTGTGCAATCTGTTGTGCATGACCTAGCCCTCGGTTGTTCCATATACACTGTTTACACCTCCATTTTACTCTTCAGAAATTTTTCACTCAGGTGCTCAAGTATACACTGTTTACACCTCCGTTTTACTGTTCAGAAATTGTTTTGCTCAATTTTCATGTCAGTGCTCTCAAAAATGGGTTTTCTGATCCCATTCTCTCCATTCTCTCTCATTTTGCTTCCAACGTTTTAATTTTAGTCCAGTGTTTTCTTCTCACATGGGTTTTTCAATGGTAGGTACAGCTCTATATTTCCCTGTTCAGAAATTGTTCGCCCAGGTTCCCAGGTTCTAAGAATTCCTCTGTTCTGTTTAAATTGCAAGTTAGTGCTCTCGAAAATGGGTTTTTTGATCCCATTCTCTTTCTTTTTCTTGATTCCTGGCTGTATTATATAAATTACCATAGCAAAGCTTTGTAAATTTTATTGCTACAGAAGAAGAAACCCTAACTAATCAAATCTCCAAAGAAATTTGAACCAAAGAATCTACTTTTTGTTTTAAATGTCCTATGTAAAGAAACAAGAAAATGCGAGGTAAGTGATGGAGAAGCCTGGCGACTAAGAGGAAACAGGCCACAAGAATGACCTGGTTCACTTCTGGGGTAAGGAGAAAATGTTTCCGCCACGGTTGCACTGTGGAAGCCATCGACAGTATAGACCTGTAACTTTCCCCTACAAAGAAGGGGAAAAGGAAGTTGTATACGATGCATGTCCTGAGGAGCTGCACTGCATAGTATGGCTTCCTTTGGCTTACAAGCCATGTATGAGGCATGTCTATTCTGCTAAAACAAAACCCCCAACCAGACATTGCTTTTTTCTCCTTGTTTGAATCGACTTTTGTATCCACTTTGCATTGTGGAGGATTTGGCAAAGGGATCTTGATGTTCTGTGGTCTTCTTCATTTCTTTTTTTCACAAATTCGACTATGCTTGGTTTTGTTCTCCTGGTCTTCTATAATTTTACTGTTCTCTAATCTGGTCTTCTATAATTTTGGTTGCTTTCTTTTTGGTTGTCTTCTAATCTAACTGGGTCTTGTTTTCATTTTCTCAACTTTTTGGATCCCACTGCGCTCTGAATGATTCTATAGCAAAACCACAAAAGATAGGGCTAATTTCCCACATAGTAGTAAATCGACCACCAATATACTTTGAGTGCGATGTCAAAATTCTATAATCCAATCTTCTAACTATAACGGGTTACTAGATTAATTTCTAACTACCGAATAACTGTTATGTTACGATTGCTCCAAGTTCCACTTGTGATGGGAAATCCTTGTTGTAACAGTTGCGTTGGTTGTCATGCAACAAAGGTTCGAATAACCTTCTCCTACTTTCAACAATTCAACATGCCCTGTTAGGTTGTTCCAAGTTTGAAACCGCTGCCTCTTAAAAGATCAAGGGGGACCCTCTTTGCTTCTGGTAGCCCTTGGTTAGAACTTTCTACCACCAAATAGTTTGAATGATCCTAGATTGGTTATGATATTGTTTCTGTTAGCTAATCTGTCCTTACCCTCCAACCCGCTACAGTTGCCAAACAAAAATTTACTTTGACCCTCCTGCGGCCTTATAGTCCAACGCTGATTCACTTTGCATAGAATTGTTGTTAACTGCCAAATGCTTTAAACAAAGGGGAGAAAACATTCAAATTTCTAGGTTGGCCCTACTAGTTCCTGTAGCATATGTAGAGCTCTTCAAAAACATTTCAAAGGCACAAATGTTGTCACTGAAGATCCTTGTATTGGTTGGAGTGAAATTGGTTTCCTCCTTTAAAGCATGTAACAAAAAGAGGGGGGAGAAGAGGGGATTCATTTACTGTATGTTTTCTACAAATGTTATTAAGGTCCAGACCTGTAACTTCATGTATGTTGTCACAAAAGATTGATAGAAAGATGAGTATGAGGTCTTCAACTATCACACCATTCACTACCTCACCTGATCCACTTCTTACATCATGGTAAACCCTATCTGATACAACTGTTAAATTTAAGATTTCAAGATATGCCTCGGCTTGGAAGTCAGCTTGCACAGGGATCTTAACACTGAGTTGTGCTCCTTCAGAATTATTTTTCTTTAATCAGGAGAGTGATTCTCTCAAGCAACTCAATCGAACTATGTTAATTGATAATTTGATAGCTAATGTCTTAGCGTTAATATTCTCCAGTTGAGAATTCGTTTGGGAATTTCCTTGGCTTATTGTATAATTCTCAACATTCTCAGTTAGCCCCTCAACAAGATGGTAGTGGATGCATTGCGAATCCAATCTCACTATTGCCTCATCCATACAGTGAGATGGATGACATGGTCTACTTGGGGCTATAGCATCCTTCAAAGATAATTTTCAAAGCGTTGGGCCTAGATTTTAGCTTTTGGTGTTGTATGACCTTATCGGGCATCCAAAGAGTTATCTGTCAGATGAATATCATAAGTTTATATGCTTCAATGTGGGGAAGCGAATGCTTCAATGGCAAATGTAATGCATGATGTAATTGTTGATTGCAATGCCTAGGGAATGTTGAAGCCCTCTCATAGCACATCCTGCATGACTTGACTTCTACAGATTCATGGCGATGCATTATACTTTGTTCCTTCATTCAGAATCACCCCACAATAATCACCCCCAGCACCTTGGAGGATCTCGGGCATTTCAGTACTTGTTTTTCCAGCGTCTTTCATGCATCTAGGGTAGTCCTTGTGCAGGCAGTCATTAGACGCCCTGCATCTTGGCAGATTCTGCATTTGAAGATTGTATTTCCATAGTCATCTGGCCGGGTTCATTGAGATCCTTTCAAATTTAGGTCAACCCTATGAGGCATACCTTTGTTGACTATTCTACGCATGTTCAGGTGCAATTGAATATTTTACTCTCCTCGTTGGTCTTATGAAATTTTATAAATTGACCTAAGAAATATCTGAACTCTTCCATAAAAACTACTCTTTTACTTTACCCCATAAAAAAAGGAGAACCCTTATAGTCTTATGACAGAATTACTGCAAGTCTGCAATGCTCCGTTAATATAATGGATGCTTTTTGACAGCCTTATGACAAAATTACTGCAAGTCTGCAATGATCCGTTAGTAAATGGATGCTTGATCGGATACCCTTTGAGTACCTATCGGTTGTATATATTCTATTGGGTTGTTTCGTTGTGATTGTGTGCCCATCTGTGATTAAAATCACATATATGAGAATTTCTTTATTCGACTACAGTGATACACATTTTTGTAATTGTTGGTTGTTAATGACTCACATCTATGTGATTTGTTATATTTGTTTTGGTTTTCTAATACTACTATACTAGATGTTAGGCTGAACACATTCTATGTAACTATTCGTATATTTGATCAACTCTTATGACTTTAAGCAATTATGTTATAGAATATATACGTTGTCTAATAACATAATGATTTCTAGACTATGTGATTAGTTATATTTTTCTTGTTTTGACACTGTTTTGGTAGCCTGAGGTATTTATCTATATATTTTTCCAAGAAAAACCTAATATGAAGCTGAGGAAAGCTTTGTCACATTTTGGATGGAATTCTTGATAAACCCATCAACATAGACTAGTACACCTAACCAAAAAGGCTTTAATTCGGCACTTGCTATCACAAAAATAGCTAAATGCCTAAAAACATTGGCCATGGTCGACTGAACTAACCTCTTCAACTAAGATAGAAGATATATGTGTGTGTGGCATTTAATTCATGTCTCTAACCTCAAAAAAGGGAGGACATCAGATGAGAAAAGTTTTTTTGAATATGTTGAAGTATTTCCAAGGTTTAGGACTGTTCTTTATGCTCAACTTTTCTAGTAGCCACTTAATCGGTGCCTTTAAAAGGGCCATAACTTTTGTTCTAAGTCTTCTCGGAGGATTCCATTACTGGTCATATGTAATTATTAAACCCAGTAATGGGGTAAAAGATAATTTAGTATCTGTAGTTTATATATATATATATTGGAATGCTTCACAGAAACATACTTCTAGGGGCTGCAGTGCAAAGAGAGGCTTCCTTTAGCTTAGGTGCCAGGTTTGAAGGTTATTCCATCAAAATTTCCTGCATTTTGCATATGGTCTTATCCTTTTTTAAATTCATATGATGGAAGTGCGGCAGATCATAGTGAGAATGGGGTCTTGAAGGATGGCTTAGCACTCGGTTGATTTAACAATGAACCATTACTTTATTGGCCAGATGTACTTGTTTTCAAAACAATGGTTCCATTAATGAAAAGATTTTAATCCATTACAACAAGAAATGGGATGCAATTTGCAATTAAGATACACTATATCACACCCTTCACCGGATTCTGCATATTTTGGTGCACACCTATTTAGCTCAAGACATTTATTTTCCAAAATGTTTTGTAGTAGAAGATGCTTTCTTTTCCCCAAAATGGTTATTAAAGTAAAGAAAAAGACTTATATTTAAGATCTATCATTTTGATTTGATCAGTACCTTTCAGGTTCTAACATCTTATACGAACACACAATCTTCTATAAAGTTCTTTTGTGTTAAACTTGCTCTTTTTTGCACAATAACAGTTAGAATTTATATTCTAAAAAACTGTGGCTAAACCATATAGCGTAGGTTTACAAGAAATATATAGTTTTAGGCAGACATACCCTAGAGTGCCACTTATTCGGTGCCTTTAAAAGGGCCAAAAATTTTGTTCTAAGTCTTCTCGGAGGATTCCATCCACAAAAGCAAATTTCATGGCTGAATGATATAGCTTTAGTTGTTGCATTTGCTTTCTCCATTACTGGTCATATGTAATTATTAAACCCAGTAATGGGGTAAAAGATAATTTAGAATATATATATTATATATATATAATATATATATATATATATATATATATTGGAATGCTTACAGAAACATACCTCAAGGAGTTGTAGTGCAAAGAGAGGCTTCCTTTAGCTTAGGTGCCAGGTTTGAAGGTTATTCCATAAAAAATTCTTGCATTTTGCATATGGCCTTATCCTTTTTTAAATTCGTCTGATGGAAGTGCGGCAAATCATAGTGAGAACGGGATCCTGAAGGATGGCCTAGCACTCGGTTGATTTAACAATGAACCATTACTTTATTGGCCAGAAGTACTAATTTTCAAAACAATGGTTCCATTAATGAAAGGATTTCAATCCATTACAACAAGAAATGGGCTGCAATATGCAATTAAGATCAACTAAATCACACCCTTCACCGGATTCTGCATATTTTGGTGCACCCCTAATTAGCTCAAAACATTTATTTTCCAATTTTTTTTGTACTAGAAGGTGCTCTCTTTTCCCCAAAATGGTTATTAAACTAAAGAAAAAGACTTATATTTGAGACCTATCATTTTCATTTGATTAGTACCTTTCAAGTTCTAACATCTTTTACGAACAGACAATCTTCTATAAAGTTTCTTTGTGTATTGCAGGATGTTAATATTGTTGTAAGTTTGTAATAGATGTGGAATGACTAAATTTTGTGCTACTTCTCATCTTCAACAACAAGAGTTTCTGTGGTGAATGAAGGGCTTACATCCTATAAGAAGAATCCATGTCCTGCCTTGTGAAGCAGCTCTCCACTGTGATAGTGATTTTTGTAATGTCTCTGGTAAATCCTTTAGAGTGCTATTTCATTCTGTAATATGATGGGATTTACTCTACAAGATTAGGGGATTCACTCTACAAAGTCCATGTCATGCCTTGTCCATCAGCTCTCTATAGAATGAGATTTCATTCTGTAATATAATGGGATTTCACTCTACAAGATTGATTTCAGTTTTACTTGTATTGTGGTATATGAAATTTCTCAGTTTTACTTGTAATAGGATGGGATTTCATTCTGTAATATGATGGAATTTCCCTCTGCAATATTAGCGACTAAAGATTACTACTTTCTTTGTTCAATATTTTATTTTAATTTTATTCATTCGAGTCTAATATATTATATTTTATTATAATTTTGTTCATTCAGAAACTATGATATTTTATTCATCTATCAATTGTTTTTCGAAATTAAAAAAGTACGACAGCTTCCTGTTTTTTTATGTGAGAAAATTGTAAAAGAGCACAACTTCCCTTTTCTGCCATTAAAAGTATCTTTTGATGCAGAGTAAATATACCATTTTTAAATATTTAAAATTCAAAAATATTATTTAACTGCTCGATTATCACCAAGCTTCTTGACTTTAAACATTTATATGGCCACAAGTGTCATCCAGCTCATGGATCCACATTAATAAAGTGGATATAATTAAGACAGGTATATGGTATATGATTTCATATTGATAAAGTATTTCTTGTTAATAGAGGAGTATAGTTTGAATTTAAAGTGGGTGTTTTTCCATTTTCAAATAGGTATATAGATATAGAACAATAAGCACGGAGATACAACATTCTTTTATAATAAAGTAAATTTATTTGGAACAACTTTTACTTTGGGATTTTATATTTTTTAATATTTTATCACACAATATCATAATTATATCATGAAAAATTAATTCAATTTCAACCTTTACTTTCTCACCCACCACATACGCCCAAAATGATTATATATTTTCAATCTCAACCTCTCCTGAGCAACTTTTTACATGTCCAAAAGTGTTCTTCAACTTTTTGCACAGGTAAAAAAAATGTTTGACATGAACATATCAATTTCAACTTTCCTCCAAAGTTATGCTTATTCTTAAAATGCCCTTACTATTACAATTTACAGATTGGGTTGTTTTGATCATTACTATGAATCTTTATATTTTATCGTTTCAATTATATTATTATTAATTATTATTTTAATTATATTATTATTGTAATTATTATATTTTGACTTTCTAATCGCACTATACAATTATGACTTTCAATGTAGTATGATTCTATATATGTAAATTATTCTTTATAAAATATAATAATAATATCAGGGTTTCTAATGGAATTAACTTTTTAATAACAATATATCAACATGTTTTCTAATATTATGTTTTGACTTTCTAAATGCAATATACAATTATGGTAAGGATATTCATGGTGGTTATTGCCTTTGTCACTAGCAAGCTTTGTATATGCTTGGCCATCTATAAAGGTTTCTTGATTTTGGTTAATTAACTTACTCTAAAATGAAATAAGACATACAGTGTGTTCTTTGTAATATAGATATAAACAAAACATTTAAAGAAAAGTGATTGCACAAGGTTTTCGACAAACCAATTAACTCTTTTATAAAAATTCAACAATTCCAATTTAATATTCCTATCGACCTGTCTTTGTAACTTTTGGGACAATTGCTAATTTCAGTATCCGTGCGTGTGCTAGAAACCCGTATCCAGTTCATCCAAGTTCTACGTGATTTTGGTGATACTTAAAAATATTTTATTAATAAAAATATTTTAATTAATTAAATCTAATTTGAATATCCGTGAACGCACGCGTGTCCAGTGGCACACCTGCCTCCGGTCAGAGCAAATTGAAAAAATAAAATGAGACGTAGGTACATGGAGTGGAGCCGAAAACCTAATTTCAAGTGTAGCGACCTAAAACCGAACGAGACTTCTGAGCCGGTTAGTGCGACCTAAAACCGAACGAGACTTCTGAGCCAGTTAGTGCTTGCCAATCGTAATACTTCATCAAAATAAAAATTGAATGTGTAATACTATCTACGACATGTATAATAAGGAAAATGTGTATATGTCTTCCATAAATTTTGGTTTCAAGGAGCATTTAAAACTCAAAAATTATTACTAATTCTAAATTGGAAATTTTGATAAATTTTTAATTAAAAAATATTTTTTAATAAAATAATAAGACATTTCAATTTTTAAAATATCTTATTCTTTTATTGTTTTATTGAACTACTAATATAAAATTATATACTCATGGGTGATGAAGATTGTTCTTAATTTTAGAGAAAACTAAAAAATGGTGACTTGTTAGAGTTTTAAATAACTAAGTAAAGGTATTAGTTTAATTTTTTAGATTGAGGCTTATTAACGAAAATCATATCAAAAGACTTACTGTAATGGGGATTTAACACTAATCATCAAATTGATATTAGAAGTCTTCTCTTCAAGTAATGGAGGCTTGTAGAATTGATGCTTCTGTGATCCATATCAAATTTTGGAGAGATTCTTCAACTTAAATCACATAAGAATTCATTTGTGGACGCGTTTCGAACCAACTAGTGTGGTTCATCGTCAGGACAAGTTGAAGAAACCGATCCAGCTTAGCATGTTATATCCAACAGCTAAATTGACTAATGGCTAATTTTAATCTTACGATCCAGGATAAATTATTATTTATTAATTTATTATTATTATTATTATTATTATTTAATATTTTTTATTTATGGAAAAAAGTCAAACTAGATACAAATAATGATAAATAGGTGAAATAGATAATCAAAGTTGGTTTTAAATTCATTTATTTATTTATTTCAAATATATATAATAGTATATAGTATATGAAAGTTTATAATATTAGTTATTAAAATAACATTAAAGATTAAGAATTATTATATTGTATTTTTAGATAATATTAGTTATTATTTGATTTATGGAAAAAAGTCCAAATAGATAAAAATATAAAATATATCTGGTTTTGGTTTTAAAATTTATTTATTTATTTTATTAAAATTGAGGTTATTAGATAAGATAGGATTAGCAAGAAATTTAATTTGAATTATTTAATATAATAGTTATATATATATATAGTATATATATATAGTATATATATATGAATTCTGCGGCCATTCTGCGGTAATCTTCTACGGTTCTTCTGCGGCCATCTTCTGCGGTTCTGCGGCCATTCTGCGGTTTTGCGGCCATCTTCTGCGGGGTTCTGCGGCCATAATCAAATCCGGTGCTATTCTGCGGTTCTGCGGCCATCTTCTGCAGCCAAGGGTTTTGCTGCGGCTAGCCGATCGTGGGCAAGGGAACCGTCAGCATGACTTGAAACAACGACAATCTTCCAACGTGCGAGATCGCAGTTTTCTTCGGTTCTCGCAGTTTTTTCTGCGGTTTTCTTCTCGCAGTTCTCGCAGACAAGCTCTGTTCTCGCAGTTTTCTCTGTGGTGGCTCGATATCTTCTCGTCTCTGTGGGGGATCAATAACTATATTCGCTCTGCGGTATCTTTTCGTCTATGCTCTACGGTGGCTCGCAGATCA